>JABUQX010064625.1:0-24460 GCA_015478945.1 Trachelipus rathkii
GAGTTACCAATATCAATACAAAACTCATGTGCAGACACAGCACCCCTTGTGCTATGAGGGTGACGTAAAGGTGGTGGTACACGAGTGATAAGTTCCCTTGAGCACCTGGGCTGCAGTACCTATAGAAAAAATAAAAGCACAACCACAAAACATCCTGCGCAAAAGATAGAGTGTAAGTGAACTGGAAATGTACAGAACAGTTATAAGCCTTTTTGGCCCTTTGACTCGACCCTTACCAAAAGCCAGTGAAGCCAGAGCCGCCCCCCCAGATTTAAAGCAGTACTCCATACAAGGGCGGATGAGGCCCTTATATAGCTGGAGTAACTGAGAGAGGAAAAAAAGTCTAGCAGTTACAGAACTCCCAAGCAACCCATTATTATGAGGGTTTCCAAGAACATTTTTTTGTTATGTTAAGGCCAAGGAGTTTATTATTGTCAACAGGAGAGACGAGAAAACAGTCAAAAAGATAGGAAAGTTAGAAGGTGTCTTAGCAGAGGACTGATTTGTAGAAGTTAGGGTGTAAAGAAATTGGAATTTCACAAGCGTTTGAGACGACCCCACCCGAAATTCTATCCAGATCAGCACTGAGAACTGTCCTCACTCACAACCATAATCTTACTTTATTTACGATTACTTTCAAACACACCTTGCCAAATCCCTCTTCCTGTCCTCTCAAACTCTCTTCAGATTCGCAGCACAAAAGCAAATCATCTGTATATAATAGGTAGGGCACCCTCCACTCTCTTCCATTCTCCATCATTCTAACACTTTCCCCTATCACCCCACCTCTAATTCTCTCATAACCCCATCCATATACAAATCGAATAATCAAGGAAACATAACACATCCCTGCATCACTCTGCTACTAATACTAAACCAATCACTTTCAACTCCATTTTTTCTTACACACGCTTCACTATCGTCATACATACTTTTGATTCCATTCAGAAGCCTACCACTAGCACCATATATTACTAACACCTTCCATAGAACTTCAATATTAATCCTATCAAACGCCTGTTGCAAGTCCATAAAACATAAATACAATTTATTCTTCTCTCTCATTTTCTCAATCATTTGTTTCAATGTAAAAATTTGATCCACACATCCTCTACCACTTCTAAACGAACCTTGTTCTTCATCAATCAGTCCCTCAGTCACTCTACGCACTCTTTCGACCCAAATACCAACATATATCTTCCTTATAATACTTTATAAACTAATATATATATATTATATATATATATATTTTATATATAATATATATATATAATATAAAAATGTATAATATAATATTATTTTATATATATAATAAGAAATAATATATAATATAGAAAGAAATCAGCTGAGAAACTTCGCGATAGTGAAGAAAAAAGAAAACTTATTTCTAAGAAGTAAATAGGAGCAGATTGAAATAGACATTTGAAAAAGAAAATGAAGGTCGATGTTCAAATTGGTGCATATGAGTGGATATGTAATTAGGAAAGGCTGCGAGAGCTGAAGGTAAAGATCAATTAATAGAAAAGGTAGGAACTTCACAATAGCAAGTTGGAGGTGAAGTACCATTAGGAACAAACACAATTAAACAGAAAGGAAGGAAGTCGCCCATCAACAACAGCCGATTATTAGAGCGATTGATAAGAAAAATAGACATAAGCTAAGCACAAAGAGGAGAGGAACCCAAAGGAAGGAGCTGGTAGAAGCAGTGACGAAATCGCCAACCGGAAATCAAATTAAAGCATGTATGGATATGTCAAGCGCCACCATCGAAAAACCATAAGTTCCTAAGGGTAGAAAACCATAAATCTGTTAGAATTGGTAAAGTATATCACCAGTAGACCTCGAGCGCCGAAAGCCAGACTGGCGATCGGAAAGAAGTGAATGAGATTCAAGATGATCATAAGAAATAAGAGTTGAGAAAGGTTTCAAAAAATATTAGATAGAATACAAAGTGAGAGCTAATAGGCAGAGAAGTAGTATAGAAAGGCATCAGAGCCACGCTCACATTCTTTCGAAAATAGGTTCGCGCACGTGATGTCGAGGCTGCGCACCGAGGAGAACCGCTCTGGTGAGTATTGAGAGCACGAATATGAGTGAAAGAGATGAGCAGCTGGCAGCGCACACTCCACAAAGACTCGGAGCAGGAATTGCATCCAGGGCACACCGCGCGCTCCAACGTGCCAACGCTCACTAGATTTACAAGACGCCCGATGCCACCCGATCACACATGTAATCGAGCAGCGAACACGCATAGAATGCACCTGAGAGGGAGGAGGAGGAAGAGCGCTGTAGTGAAGCAGTGACAGAACGTGGTGTTGATTAAGCAATGGAAAAGAGGCCGCACCGAGAATTGTCAACTATATACATCGTAGAACCAATTATCAGTAGATGAGAACGTTTCCATGCAGATCGATATCAACGAGTAGGAGAAGGCAGACTCTCAGGAAGTCTGTCTAGAGCTCGGCTTATCTGCGCAAGACCCCATGACACGCACTCTGCTCGTGAGTGAGAAACAAGAGGGTAGAAGCGACTTGTTGTCTGATGAGTATATTATCGTCTCTGACTTGTGACTTCTATTCGCACATGCGAAATGTATCTGCAACGCTCTCTCCTAGCTTGAATCCCCTGATCTGTGAGGCCATATGTAGCTCGATTACCGGGATGAGAATTCGGACCATTTTTCACACTCCCTGCATACACCTCTCAGTAACCTTGAATGTGTGCCAGAGCTATACACCGCACGATATGAACCCATGGCATATATTGAGGAGAGAAATATTAGTTGTAAGAAGATAAATGAACCTCTCATCCTATCTAAAACGATTACAGCTATCCACACTTTATCGGCAGAAAAGAAACCGAAGCGTCACCAGAGACAAGCAGTCATTCCAATTATAGTTAGCGTAGAAGCATCGCAAGGCCACCAAACTAGAGCCCGATTCAATAATTCCCAGGAAAAAATGACATAGAGCTGATGGAGCTAAATGTTGTGAGAAAAAGTATTAAAAATAAATATAGATATAAGGTGTGTTCAGATTATTACCAATATGAGCGAAGTGGAAATGTATTTAAAGAGAGAGATGATAAAACTAGTGAATGAACATTTAGAAGTCAAGTCGTGTTCAGCAGATTGGTTGGGACGATCCGGAATGTAGGTAGGTTCTTTGATTTGCTCCAGATCGCTGAGAATGCTAAATGATTCGGCCTGCCTTTACCCCACTAAATCCAGTATATGAAGAGGACCCCAACGAAGACATCAAGTGTGTTACATTTGAAATCCCACTAATCAGTAGAGAGACATCAGTATTGATAGAGAGAGATATGTCATACCGAGACGTATAAATATTCAAAAGAGACGTTGAAAATTCTGTTCTAAGTAGGAGATCCAGTAGTCAGAAGCACAAGATTATTATAGTAAAGAAAGCGAAAGAATTAAGCCATAGACATACAAATTAGCAAGATGTTGAGATTCTCGATGACGTGTACTACGGAGTGTTTTATGTGTTACATAGGCCACATACTCCATCCATTCTAAGACGGAACTATGAATGTCTATCGTTGGATATTAATAAACGAAGTTAGGAGGATGAATTTCTTAGACCGATACATGGTCAAGGACAAGAGCAGAAAGCGTTAGAGTTAGAAAGGGTATTCGTACAGATGCAAGAGTTAGGGTGTAAAGCCGCAGGCTGTGTAATAGTCGATAGAAACCCTGCACCTGGTGGGCATAAGTCTGCCATCACACAACACGACCACCGACCAAACAAGAAACAGCAGACAAAAAACATAAAAAGACCAAAGGTGAATCAGATTAAAATTGTTTACACACTAAAAAACCGTAAATTGATTAAATGAGCTAAAACTTATTTACAATGATGTTGCTGTTCCCCTAATTCTCCACTTCTTACCCATTTAAAAGCAAGTAGTAAAAAGTTGATTATATGATTTTTGAATTTATTTGTATTATCACATTGCTTAAAAGTATGTAGTGAAATATTGATTATATGATTTTTGAATTTATTTGTTTTGTCACATCACCCATCTTGTATCCATTAGTACAGAAAATACCCCCGCCTGCTTTTTAATAAAACTTGACGAATTATTATTTTAAATAGGCCCGTAAATCGTAACATCAGCTGTCATTCATATGCAAACTACCTTGTGCTTATGAAAGTTTTGTTAAAACCTAAAAGTAAACTATACATTAGCCAATGTTAATTAAAAAACAGAAAAAGCTAAAATCCCATAATATATCAAATAATATTTAAATATAAAAATCAAATAAAAACTTAGCTTAAGATTTTGGACAGTAAAAGTATAACTGAAATCCTCATCATTTGTATAAAGTAAACATTAAAACACTTTGACATAGAATTAAAATAATAAAACCAAAAATACCAAAATATTAACAAATGAACAATTTAAATTAAAAACATAAGAAGAACATTAAAAACTTAAAAACAACTTATAAACATAAATAAAACAATAATTAATAATCATAATAAATAATTATAACGTAGAGGGCATTGGAGGAGAAAATGGAGAAAAACCAAGAGCAGTAAGACAAGAACTATAAAACAAATATGATAGAAAATAAGAGGAAGTGAAAGGATAAGCAATAAGACACTAATAAAATGGAAAATGTCAGGACAAGATGGAACTGAATAATAACTAATCCGAAAGACAGGAGAGTGATTAGAAACTAAATGGTTGGTTAGATCTGTCAAACATAATATGGAAAGAAGGATAAAATTATTACCAACAGAATGCCGTTTAAAGCAGACTTAATCTGTATTCAGAATACATTAGCAGGAGATAATATGAATATGTTGGAAATTGTAGAGAATAGTAGTTGGTGTAGAGTGTAGAGCTATCAAATATATGATAAAGTTATCATTGAAAAAGATTGAGAGGATTGAGAGCAGTCAAGTAGGACAAATGATTTGAGAGTTAAATGACAGCACAGTTTACAGACACAGGAATAAAAATTACCACAATGACTAAATTATTAATATGAGTTAACAGTGAAACCATGGAGTGGATGAGAAATCTTAATGCTGCCTCATTTAGACTTGTGGAAAGGTACTCAAATAGAATAAATAGAGAGACGAACTGTGGAGGATGCTTAGAAGACCATTGTGCCATACCAGAAAGTCTGAAAGCTGCCATTAAAAGTATGTATTTGAAAAACGCCAATAAAGACAGTTAGATGAACTGGAGGAGAGAAGGGCGATTGAATTTGAAAATATGGGTTAGGAAGAAAGTTACTGTCACCATTGCTCTTTACACTTTACCTGGACAGTTGTCTATAAAAAGACATGCATAAGCGGAGAATAGGGAGCACACGTTGGTTTAAGCGGATGATGTGGCAGTGATTAACATCAGGAGCTCAAGACCTGCAGGAAGCGGAGAAATAGGTGATAAGGAATGAAGTTAATGGCGTATGAGAATTAAAACAGAAGAGAACGAAATAATGGCTGATTGCAAGAGAGAGGAAAGAGATAGTAGTGAACATAGAAGCTACAAGCTTATCAAGTGAAATATAAGTAGTTGGGACATGTTATTGTGATTCAAGTAGGAGACAAGATGGCGAGTTTGAAAGGGAGATAGAGAGATTCATACACAGAATGTGGCGAGTTATACCCATTGCGCTAAGGAGAGGAAATTTATCTGCTATATCAGAAAATAACCAGCCATACCACACGAGTAGTTAAAAATTTAATTATATAAAGCAATCTACTCATATTATCGAGATTTGTATTGTATGGAATGCTCGCAAAATAGAAACTGGAACAATGAAATACTGATAACATAATAAATAGTCACTGTATTTATAGAAGCCTGCATTGTGAACCTCGACATGCCTCAGATGAACTTAGAAAATGGTCATAGATGCATTATCGATTAAAGACGGACAATATATGTATGAGAGCTATGCTGGTTGATATGAGAAGAAACTGGGATGATGGAATCCATAATTTAGTAATATATGTGCGAGAGAAGAACAGTGTGAAGATTGGTTTGGGACATCTATAGAAGAAGAAATGAGAGAAAGAGTGGAAATTGAGAAAATGATGATCTTAGGGAGACTCAGGCTAAGTAGGAGAGAGCCAGCAGGACAGTAATATGCGCAGAGAGATATGTGATGTGAGAGATATACAGAGTGTAACGAAGTTATTATGTAACAATGTATGATTAGGAATTGCAAGAAAGTTAATAGTAGGATATTAGTAGGGTTAGATGTATCTAAGAAACTGTTTAGATAATAATTTAAGTAGTGAATTAATTTTTGAGTATTAGATTATATGATTTATTATATCTGGTATTATTATTGATTATTATTATTATTATTACTATTATATATATGTAATATATTATTTATTTAATTAATATCATAACTTACTTATTATTTGAATGAACATTTGCAATTATTTACTTATCTCATAAATAATATACAGGATTATGTATGAAATTGTGTACAAAAATAAATATAAAAAATAATAATTAAAATGAAATGATTTAATGATAATTAAAGTAAGATATTAATTATAATATTATATTATAATTATTATATATTATATTAATTATATTATTATATTATTATTAGTATCAATATTAATATTAATAACTAAAATAAATATATATAATAATAAAATAAAATAAAATTAATATTATAATAATATTAATTATAATTTAATATTGACATACCAATTGGGGTATGAGCATTAACAAGAGAGAAAACAGAAATATGGTGAGTTGCAAGAGAAGAGCGAAGAGAGAGTAGTGAAACATAAGAAGCTACAATGGTCTTATCAGTGAATAGATTAGTATTTGGCATGATTATTGTGATCAAGAGACAAGATGCGAGTTGTAAAGGTGAATATGAGAGATCTCACAGAATGAGGAATGTGATTATATCCATTGCATTAAAGGAAAGGCAAGACCAACTTAGGTTAAAAATTTAATTTATATAAAGCATTCTGAGACCGATATGGTTGTATGGATCTGAATGCTGGAAAATGAATACGATACAAAAAAGCTGATGGAGAAACTGCAGAAATGAGAGTGCTATAGAATCATTGAGCGCATATCATTGAGAGACAAATGAGAAGCAAGCTGGTGAAGAAGAAATAACGTGGGTGGAACCTGGATTTGGAATTACATGGAGTATTAAACAGTTAGATGGTTTGGACATTCTAGAAAAGAATGAGAGAAAGGAAAGCATGAGATAGATGATGAATTGGAGACCAGAAGGGAGGAGAACCTGAGCAGGAAGACCGAGAAGAGATGGATGGATTCGCGTGGCGGAGGCTGTTACAAATCTTGAAGGCAATGATAGATAAAGAGAAATGTAGAGTATGACCACAAGGTTCCAAGATAGAAAATATTTTGAAGATTCTGTAATGTCTAACACCTGACAGATTCTATACCAAACAGGATGGTAATGGTTACCAAAAAAAATAATAAATAAGAATAATAAAAATAATTATAAATATATTGATATTTTTAATAATTATAATAATTATTTATTATAAATTAAAATCATTTCAAACTAATTATATTTCAACTTAATATTTTATGTAATTTTAAATATATTATAGTAAGTATCTTCAAAACATGGATATTTAAAATTTTTTAATGTGATGAGAACATAAACAGTACCTACATGGGTATCTAGTACTTTTTTTATTTGCTTTGCTCTAAAATTATGATGCAGAAACAAATATTCTCCCAGTTCTGCGTATGTAATATTTCCTCATTTAATCAGCAAAATAATCAGCAGAAATTGACAATGATGTAGTGAAGCTAAAAAGTAGACCAATTTTGCAGATGCCACGATTAATCATCCTATTATATTTATATATATATATATTTATATAATTTATATTATATATTTATATTAATAATTTATATTAGATATATATATTATTATTATTAATATCAAACATAAATAATATTTTTTAAAATAATAATATATATATATAATTTATATTTATATTATAATATATATAATCGTAATTTATTATATTAATTATTAAACATAATATAATAAATATTTAATTATTTCATATATTTAAAATATATTATATTCGATTTATTATATTAATAATAATTATATATCCATATAATATATATACTATTGATTATCGCTCTTAAGTTCTATAATATATATATATATAATTAATATATAATAATTTAATTAATTAATATTAAAAGAATTACTATTATATACATATATAAATATATATAAATAGATATAATAATAATATATTATAATATATATATATATAAATTTAAATTAAAGATCATAAAAAGCTATTAATAATAATATAATTTTACAAAATAGAGTTCATTATTTAATTATTTAATTAATATTAACATTATAAATTTAAAATTTATAATAAACTATAATTAAATAAATAATTAAAATTAACAATTAATAGTGAAATAATATAAGTATAAATATAATATAAGATTAATTAAATAATAAATATAAATATATATATATAAAAAGTATATAAATTATAATAGTAAAAATCAAACAGACAGATCATACTAACCACTAAATCAAATTACCAATACACAATATGAACTTAAACTCATATAGTGATATACAGACAATATCTATATCGCTCCCATCCATAAATTATGTATACTCACAAGGCCCTCCACAATTTCAAGAATACAACATTAAAAAAATAGAAAGTTTTCAAATGAATCCTCAAATTATGACCTGTTAGCCTCCCCAATATTACACCACATCTACTAGATCAATGTATAAGAAACAAAATTTACAACTAAAAGAAAAGCTCCACTTGACATGATAAGATCTTTTCATTGGAAATCACTCTCAAACAGATCACCTAACCCACAACCAAACATTACAAGAAATCACCCGATACCTAAAAGGGTAAAACCACCAAGCAGAATATGATATTCATAACAATTATTTCCTACTACTACATGACACCTCACATAATTTAAACAAAAACACACTCAGCTGACCCAAAAGAACTATCTCCACATACCAAAACAAATACCATACTCAAACATGATCTACCCCCAAAATAGAGATTAGTGAATAAAAATTAGTAAAGCTTCCACAGCTCAGATTTCTGGGCACTAAACCCTCCTTCAGGAATAACAAGTTAATTATATTCAAACGCGATCTCCCACCTTAACCCCTTTCACGACGTACGTAGACCATTTGAGCGTACATTAACTAATTTCACGATTTTCACCGCGTTAATGTATGCGACTATGAAGGATGTTTTTAAAAATAATTCAGTTCTCAGACGCCGTTCTCTCTTATAAGCTTACTCACTGGAAGAATTTAATCATTTAAATCAGTGTGTCATTGACGAAAGAAGAGGTAAGACGCGCTTGAGATTTTTGTAGACGAAAATGAGATTGCAGCATCATTTTTTTTTCCTATTTTTTTTCCCTTTTTAAATTTTTTTCTTTTATGAAAAATTGGGCATGTTATGCATTGAGTGTTACAAATTAATATGTAACATTACAAGATTTAGAATTAGGTTCATATATATAATGAATAACATAATGCTATATAATAAGCATCAGTTGGTGTAGCCATGCGGCAACACCGACATCAAAGGGATTGTTCAAGCCAGATTTTTACTTTATTTTTCCAGTTAATTACTATATATATATATATATATATAGATATATAATATATATAATATAGATATAGTATAATAATATATATAATATATATTATAATATATATATATATATATATATATATATATATATATGTAATATATATATAATATATATATCTATAATATATATATAATATATAATATATATATATATATAATATATATACAGTATATATATATATATATATAATATATATATTATATATTTATATTATATATATATATATATTATATTATAATATATATATTATATATATCATATATATATATAATATATATATAATATTATATTATATATATATATATATATATATATATAGATATATATTATATATCTAAGGTATATAATACTTATAATATATAAATATATATTAAAATATATATATATATATATATATATATATATATATATTATATATATATAATATATATATTATATTATATAATATATACGTATATATATATATATATTAGGATGTAGCGATAGTATCGTATATCTGTTGTATCGCCCATTTTTGATGGTATCTGTATCGGTTAAGATGGCCGATACTTAGCCGATACTTTTTACTTTTTGGGTGAAAAATTATGAAACTTTTAGATTCAATAATAAAATCTAGTTCGATATAGATAGCTAGTGCTGATTATGTTTTTTTTCCTCGATTTCCTTTTTAACTTAGATTTTTGCCGTTTACTTACTTGGTCTTTAGCGCAAAAATTTACCTATTTGGACAGCAATTATTTATAATTTGTACAGATTTATCTACCTTTTTAGTTGTCAATTGTCATTTTTTTTCTGGTACGCAATTTCGATGAGAGGCGTTTGAGTGTTTTTAAACTTTCAGGATTATTCATATTTTAGATATTTGCTGTAAATAGGCGTTTTATCGTTTAAAAATTTAGGTTTTGCGTACGAATAAATTTTCCTCATTTTCTCTTTGGTTTTTGTCTATTTGTTTCTGTCTTTTTTTTGTGATTGCTGCTGCGGGTGCTTATGCGTGTATGATAGCAGGGTTTAGCGTACAAATAAATTTTCCTCATTTTACCAACATCAATGGCTTGCACTCTAACTCTGCATATATGGAAATACTACCTCTCTAACTCAAAACCTAATTTAATACTCTTGTCTGAGACCCCAGATGGGCTTAGAATTCATCCTTCAACTCGTTTAATATATCCAACTATAATTATTTTATAATTTCCGTCTTAAGGGTGGAGTATTGCCTATGTAAATATATACATTCCTATAACACGTCTCGAGAATCTCGAATCTGCCTAACTTTGATGTTCTGTGGCTTAAATCCTTTCTTCCTTCTACTACAATATTCTTAGGCTTCTACTGTTTTCCTAACAGACAGATTTCACACCTTTTTTGATTACCCTACTACTTCTTACGAGACTGTATATCTTCTCATCAAATACTATTTAGGATTTCAATGTACACAAACTGAATTGTGGGGTTCCTCTGTACTGATTTAGTTGGGAGGAAGCGAATCATTCAGTATTCTTAACGATCTGGGACAGAAACTGATTAAATAACCTACACACATTCCGGCTCGTCCCAAACTGAATTCTTGAACACCTTGACCTATGTTTCACCACTAGTCCTTCTCTCTATTAAATACACCACTTCGCTCCTAATCGGTAAATCTGACCAACAACCTTATATTACTTAATTTTAATACTTTTCTCCAACAGCTCATCCTGCCCTATGCGGTTCTTCTGGCACTTTCGGGCCGATTTGGGGGCATTGCCTTGCTTCTACGCTAAACTATAATTGAAGCGACTGCTTAGGACTCTTAAGCACGCTTCAGATCTGCTGCATAAGTGACAGAATTAAATTTTAAATGATGAGCATGTTCATTCCTTCTTGGACTAAATCTTTTTTCTCCTCAAAATCCATGTTCGATCGTGCTTCTTCCTTGTCCATTCAGGCTAGAGACAATACTTATCGGGTTTGTGCAAAAATTCTCGTTCTCCTATCACTTCTGCAATTTTCATTTCAGGTGAGAAATCGGTTGCAGGGATACTCTTCAACGAGCAAGCGGACTTCATTAAACAAAAATGCGCTGACCTCCTTGGTTCTCCTACTGACAAATCTCTCTGGCCTCTTGCCAAAACATCCTCAACAACTTCTGTAAATATCATCCTTTCCTCCTTTTATTCGCCTGATGATTCTGTTGTTAACACTCAACTGAAGGCCAATCATCTCTTTGACCTCCTATTTTCCTCTAATTAAACACATTCAGGTATTCCTCTTCCTCCTCCTTCTCCTCTCAGGATGTCCTATGCCTTTACCTGTCATTTCATTTCATCGTGGGATAGCAGTAGCTTCTGTGAGGAAATCTCATGTGAGATCTCTTTAGAGTGAAGGCGGGTTATTCTGTATCTAAGATGTGATGTTGGGAAAGCGCTAAAATGCTATCGTTACCCCGTCCTTACTATCTTCTTTATATTCGAGTCATGGAATCTCGTTTCCGCTGCGTTTCTGAGTAGTAATACCAGTTGAATCGGTAGCTTGGAGAATCGAGTAGGTTAGCTGAAGTCATAGTATACCTGGAGAACGTATGAACTGGTGGAGTCGTATTAGTTTACTTCATTCCATTATTTTTTATCAGTGCTAAGGTTTTAATGGATGTGATTCCGAGCCATATATAAGTGATAACTATATTCGAGGAAGTCTCATGCTGAGTCGCTAATCTCAATGATGAGGGCTAGTCTCATATCTTGTATCCTATGTGACCATAAATCTATAAAATATGCGAGATAATTGAACTCAAACAGAACTTATACTTATAGAGTAGCGTATCGTTGTCTGCACGCTGCCTTCACGTATACAGATTCTACCTCATTCCTCTACCCATATATTTTCGCGAGGATCTCCTGGTCCTCTATCTTATTATATTATTTTATCATCTTTTATTAATTCAATGGTATGAAACTACAAAAGTAATTAGCTCTATCTCATTCTAATATCCTGTCTATGAACATTTTTCATTTTAATATATACATCAAATACGTCTCAATGTCGATCTGCTGAATATCGGGATCGGACCTGCGCGGCTGACATTTATATCTTTTCTCTTTGCTCAATAATCTTTAGTGCTCCTCCTCACATCGATCTGGTCCTTCATCGTTTACCTACCAACATCCATCTCTCACCGTCTATGCCTTACACTTCAGAATGATCACTGATCTCACTGCACAGTCATAGACGTCGATAGATCCAACGTCGAGTATGCGATAGACTGTGAACCCATTCTCTCCTTCAACGTTCATGATGCAAATTCATGCTTCTCGTCTTTAATCCACGATATAATCTAACTAATATGTCTCGTATCTCTCGAATTACATCTTCTCATCTCCTATCTCGCTGATCCTCTGGCTACATATACAGTCCATACAAGAGAGGATAGTTCGGCTCTGCTCAAGTCTATTAGATGATATATGTATATCACTAAACTCTGATATAAATATATACCCAGCTAAACTTCTTCTATATCCCTCTGAAGACAAATTAACTCTTAATAATCAACTAATCCCTCATCGGTGACTGGGATCGATCTAATAATGTCGTCCCACTCTTCATAGTGTACGAAAAAGTAATATATATGAATGTATACTATTACACATTTATCCTGTTACTTGACATAAAAACAATAAAATAAATAGATTAGGAAAAGCGAATCAACATCAATCAAACGTGGTCTCGTAGAGTGAAGACACTCCCTGCCATCCAACGAATACCAGGACGCTCTCGATTCTGCTCGTGCATCCATAATTAATTAGGAGTGATAGCACGAGTCTTTAATCTGTCCTCAATTCTCAGTAAATAATCGTTCCACCTAAATAATCGAAGGTTACTCATCGCATAGTATGCGAAATATAAACAAGAACGAACATACAATACTGACTGCTGAGAGCAGTGACGGCCTCGTAGAATTGTTCATCCGCGCTTGTGGATGATCGAGTCAAGCGCCAAAAGATACTTATAATATAAACGTTCCTTTACTTATTCATTAGTTTACACGTGAATTACAACTTTTATATAATTTATAGCCGGCGCGTAACTTTATGAGGTTATAGGTTTGCATTTATATCCCTTTTATCTAAATATAAGAGTGTAACTTAGTGAGTGAAGGCAATTGCGATCGATGGGAACTAATACACTCGCTGAATACCACCACCCTTTTTACACGCCCTCGTAGCACAAAGGATGCTGCTGTCGGCACATGATAGTTTCTGATGTTGTAAATAGAATAGATATATAATCATTCCGACTGCGATTCAGCCTGAAGTAGCTTCTTTCTTTCTCATGCCACCTCTGTATCTGTGGAATTCTCTCTCCATCATCTGTGTTTCCTTAATTAATTTATCCTCACTTAAGCCTTCGTGTACTGTAGCTCATTCTGAGTGACGTAATTTTTGAGCGTATAGAAATAAGTGAGATTTTTGTAACAGAAGCGTTATTACACCCACTCCTTAAAGAATTAAGGGTTTTGCCCATAGAGAGCGGCTAGAAGTAAACAACTGTAAAGATAATAAATAATAAGAGTTCATAATAAGGAATATCCTTAAGCTAATCATGATATACCACAAGAAATGGCACCTTCCGTGAAACGCGTATGAACCACTTCTGAATGCATTAAAATAGCATATTAACTGAGGAGCTTGCTCGCTTGACAAAAAATAAAAATAAAAGGAAAAAAGAATGTGTGAGAGTCACTTTATCTGCTAACCCCTGGGTTCCTAACAAGCATCAATGATATGTGACAGATGATGTGCATTTTAGCAACATAAACCTACGAAGATGTATAGATTGGGAATTAATGTTAGTACATACTTTAGATTATAAGTTCATGGCCGAAATTGCATTTACTATATCTCATTTACCTCAAAGGAATCATTACATCCAGTATAAAAACTGAAAACTACTTCTAAAATCGTATATAAAACTAAGAGACAGTCATCAAGGTAAGCATAAGATATTACAAATTTATGAACAGTCTGTGAAGAGGAGATTGTACAGGCTCTTACGAAAACATGAGATAGCTGTCCTACAGTAAGAGAATTCCTTTCATGCTATAGATAGTATTGAGCCTTAAAATGAAAATGGCCAAGGTTTAATTATCAATTATTAATCAGTGACTATGCAGGAATGAATAATATAATCAGCACCTCCTTCATCAGTCGAGAGAGAGTACTATTTTTAGTATATAGCTTAGGTATGGAAATTAAAAACCCAAAAAGGAATAACAAGGCTTCTCGCCAAGCATACTAGTGGAAAGCCTATATAAGGTTTTTATGTGCATTAATTATCTGACAATTTGTTGATAATATTTGAATTATGAGTATGAATGAATATCTATCTTATAAGGAGTAATTTATTATGTTCATGTTGAAGGTAGTGCATTTTTTATTTTGAATTTTGGCTAATTTATTGAGGCTCTATAATCTTTAACATTATTTTATTCTTTATAATATTGTACTAGTTATTAAGAATATCTTCTTGTAAATTAGTAATCAATGTTGAATACAAACCATAAGCTAGAGAGCATATAACTATCGTTAAACTTTCTTGAAAATTTTTATTGGATATTTTAATTTATAATAAAAACAACAAACTATAAACCGTAGTTCAGTTAATATTATGTTTGCTTTATTTTATTTACTTAAATATGGTAACTATTTTATTTATAAAATATAAAAGTTAATACAATGCCATAAAAATAAATAATGAATAATATAAATGTACTAACCGTATCTGTTGTGCTACAGGTGAGAATGCCATCTTGAAGTTGTCCTTAATGTCAAAGTGCACAAATGTTCTATCTTAATATTATGTGTATTTTTATATATATTAAATTATATGATATCAGAATGTGTATCGGTATCGGCAAACCTAAAATAAATAGGTATCGGAATTCGCCTAACCTTTTCTGGTAAATCAGTAATCTCACTAAAATTTTATTATATATTAATATCTATATATATATATATATATATATATAATATTATATATATATAATAATAATTATTATATTATATATTATATATATTATATATATATATATTATAATATTATCATATAATATAATATATTATAATAAAATATATATATATAAGATATATAATAAATATACTATATTAATATTATTATAATAATAATATATATATATATAATATATATATATAAATATCTGATAGATACTATAGAAAATAATAGTAGATATCTAAATAATATATAGTATATATATAGATATTATATATATAATATTATAAAAATATAATATATATATATATAATATATATATATACTATAATATATTAGACTATATATATATATTTATAATACTAACATAATATATATTAATATTATATATATATATATATATATATATATATAATATATATTTATTAACTCCTTATTTATTTTATATATATAATAATAAATATATTTGTAAAATATATTAAATATATACGGTATATATATATATATAATATTATATATTATATTATAAATATATATATATTATATATAATAATATATATATAATAATATATATATAAATATATATAATATATATATGATATATATAATATATAATTATTATAAAAAAATAAAAAATTTTTTTTTTTTTTTATTTTTTTTTTTTTTTTTTTTTATATATATATTTTATATACTATTATTTAATAATATATAATATATATATACCATTAATGTAAATATTAATATATATATAAATATATATATTAATATATATATATATATATATACCAATAGGTATATAATATATATATATATGTCTTATTCTTCCCGGATAACTAGGAAGCCCAAAATAACTACCAGCCATCCAGAATACGTAATATCTATAAAAAATTAGGGCCACTTTTAGATCAGTAATGAAACAATTTTACCAAAATTATAACACCCTAGTGTAGTTAAGAGTATCAATGATGCTTTTGAATGAGCAATATTCCAATGAAATGATAGCAATTACACATAAAACAAACAACCCTCTAGAAGCCGTAAGTGGGTTTATAAAGTATTTGCAAGACGTGCGTAGCAAGTGGCTACATTAATGAATTTTGAGTCTACACTAGGTAAAGCTAAAGACGATTCTGGTTCTCGGAGTTCATCTAGGCTTATGAAGCTAGCAAGAAGGCTAAAATCCTAAACATTCCAATCCATAATGCTTTATTTAATTATATTATAAATTGGTTCATCTTCAGTAAATTTAGCAAAGAATTTGAAGGATGATTGATGGTATATATAATATATATTAAGATATATAATATATTAGTATATATATATTATTTTGTGATATATTGTTACAACTTCAGTCCAATATGTCTAAGAGTTGCATGTACTTTATAAGGCAAATAACTTACAATAGGTAGCAGAGTTATTTTGACTTACAGAGTGATCTTAATGGAAAAACACCTAATTGCATCAATCGTACGACAATAAAACCTGTGCATGATTGTATCGTACATATGCAGTATATACCTAACCTACCTAGTTGTCCAATGAGCGAGTTTGACGAGAACATGGATAGCAATAAAAGAGTCACCACTTAATCCTAAAACCACTAAGCTATTACAGAGATACAATAAATTCTATGTAGAGGAGTAGACCTTGTCGTAACTTGCTGATGAGTTTCATATAAAGAATAGTATAATCAAATCTAAAAAGTGGTATATATGCAGAATCTTTGATCCTATATCCAATATGAATCTGGCTCAGTAGTTCATGTAATTGGCTATATATATCTGATCGAAAGTATGTGGTGCTAAAAAAAAATGCCTCCCTACTTTGGTATCAATTCAAGAGGATGATCTCATTGATGCCATATAATAATGTAAAGGCACAAAGGAGGTTGTAACCGGGAATATTTAATTGAAGGAAAATTTTACCATATTTATAATTTATCAAATAGTAAATTTGTTGATTTGAATCTAGAAAAAAAATACAAATATGTTATATTAAAATACCAATCAGAAATTAAATAGGTCATTATATATTGATCAATACATATTCAATAATAATAGTAAAAAAACATTTTTTTTCAACTGAGTCAATGTAAACACAATAGGTCTTCATTTTTCTATCCAATACATATACAATAAAATATACTTCAAATAACAAATTAACCGTAAAAGAAGCCAAGAAAAAATAGAATAAGTCCAATAATTTTTATAACTAGCTGTATGCATAAGTTGCAGATGGCAACATTATACATATTGTTAACTAATTACAACAATTCATGCTTCATGACATTTTTTAGTATTATATATTATCACAACATGTCCAGTAACTATGATCCAACCTATATTAATTAAATAAACAATTTTAATTTTAAAATTTCAATCATAAATTCAGCATGAAAGCGGTTATGTTCAAATAAATACCCATTTCCCAATCAACCTGTAAACAAAATATTCTCATTATTAAATGCCCTGTATAGTAGATATCAAGACGTACAATTTTCAAATCTCAAATTATATTTAACAGTCGCTGGCCCCTCAGCTGCATGATGACGAGCTCCTCGAGGGTAGACAAATTTACTCATTAGGAGTGGAGCAATGCGGATGACAAAGAAGAAATTAAGGCTAAGTAATATATATATAATATACCTTATAATATATTATCTATTAAAACTATTAAATATTAAATATATATAATTAATATGATAATATATATAGTTAAGAAAAATACTAATAACCTTATATATATGTAGAGGCGTCTACATTTACTCCTGTTACACAGTAGTAAATTTACTCCTTTATCACAGAAGAATTCCAACTCTGACTTAAGATTGCATTTTCCAACTCTGACTCTTAATTAAATGTTTACTTTAAATAACTTTCCACCTTAATTATACAAATTATTATATAAACTATGTTAAAAATACTTTAATATATATAATAATACTAAAGTTTAATTTGTCAAGAAAATATAAATTTGATTTTAAATGATATAAAATTATGAATGATTTAAATTTCAGCGTGTATATGTTAGAGCACGTTTCGACGAAGAAGGGGCATGTGCTTATTTTCTCTGTATCATTCTTGTTGGTAAGGTGTTTTTTAATTATTTGTTTTTATTTTTTCTTTGTAGGATTATGCACAACTTTCAATTTAGTTTATGTGATTTTACGTATATTATTAATGTTGGAATAATTTAATTCATAAAAACTTTCTATTGGACCTTCGTTCATTGATGTCTTCATGTTGTGAGATTGGATCATCGACTTTATCCTATGGTTTGATTATACAAGAGAAAAGTCTTATTGGTGTTTACTACTGACTTACTGATAAAACTTTAATTTTTTAATACCTTATTCCCCTTACTATATACTGACTGTTTGACTCTTGAAAGTCTTATTATATACTGACTGTTTGACTCTTGAAAGTCTTACTATATACTGACTGTTTGACACTTGAAAGTCTTAATCCCTTTGATGACCGACTTTATAGCACACCATAAGTGAAGGACCTCTATTGATTACAAGGTAGTGTGTTTAAATTGTTGATTAGATTTTTTATTCAATTCTAAATTCAAAGTATCTCCGTAGTTGTATGATGGGCTCAGATGATGAGAGTACTGAGAAATGTAAGAGGGGTGAGAAATGTCCAATGTTTGATGGAAAGAAGGAGAAGTTCTTGGAGTGGAAAGGGAAAGTGGAAGATTGGTTATGGAGAAATAAGAATGTAGATAAATATCCAGGTTTAACCATTCTGAGTGCACTATGCGGAGAACCATGGAAGTTGGTAAGGGGATTACCAAGAGAGGAGATAGCAAGTAGTGACGGAGTAGACAAAATAATGAGCGTTCTAGAGAAAAAATATAGCAGTGACAAGAAAAGAGAAAAAATGGATAGTATGAGCGATTTTTTGAGAATTGAAAGAAGAACTACTGAAGAGATACAGGATTTCGTGAGTAGATTTGATGTAGCGTTGAGAAGGTGTAATGCGGCTGGGATGGCTGAACTAGGAGAGGAACATAAAGGAGGGTTGTTGTTGGGAAGGAGTAAATTGTCAGAAAGTGAGGAAAAGATAATGTTAGGAGTCCTGGATGGAGATTTATCATATACAAGAGTGACAAACCTGTCAGTAGGAATTATGGGAAAGAGTTTTCAAAACCAAAACAAGGATAAGATTTGGTATAGTGGTGAGAGGAATAAAAATATAGAGAGAAGGAATGTGTGTTATAATTATAAAAAGGAGGAACACATGAAAAGATTCTGTCCAGAATATCGCAGAAGTGATAAAGAATGTGATGGATGTGGGAAGAAAGGCCATGTGATGGAAATTTGTTGGCCAAAGGATAAAGAATGCTACAAATGTAAAGAAAAAGGGACACTTGGCCAATAACTGTAAGGAAAAGAAGATGTTAAACAAAGAGGTAGTATTTTTGGGAGATAGAGGGATGGAAGAAGAAGACAATTGGGATATAATAACTGCGATAGTAGATACAGATTGTAAGAACAGTGTAATAGGAGAATTATTACTAGGAGCAATTCTTTCGACTTTAATAGAATATGATGAGAATCTCAGAAATTTAGATATATAGAAATGTTACTGAATGGGAGGAGGTAACCAAGCTACTGTATAGTATTTTGTGGAAGAGGAATAACCTATAATTGTCACTATGGTAAATTTTAATTCCCTATTATTCTTAAAGGTCAAAATAGGCATATACTAGAAAACAGAATAAGTTTTGAGGGAATATACTCTATGGTTATAGGACTGTAAAGTTTAAGGATTAGTATAATTGCTAGGATAAGATTTATTCTGGTGAAAAATAGTTTAGAAATGTAATCATATTCATTTAATAAATGATTAAAAATTATTACCTCATTATTAAATTATATATAGATAGTAAGTGGCTCAGTATAGAGAATCTAGAGAGAGCTAGAGAAAGGGGTAAGTGAAGAGTGTGTGGCTAAACGCTTTTCTAACTAATACAGTTGCATATGGAGATTTAATGCACTTGTGAGATGAAAAATGTGAGATCATTATGCCTGCGTTCTTGACGTATTATACTTTACAATTCTCGCTCAGTGTCTCTTTATTATTGACAAATTTTGCAACATAACTGGAGTGGTGACTTGGTAAGGCATGGGGTGCAAGATGAGGATTAATCTAGAGGTGGAAGAGCGAAAGATTGTGCAAAGAGATCTTTAAACGTAGACTCTTGTCGTAACTCTGAGAACTTTGATACGAAATAACTACAGATCAGCTGATGAGTGCTGATGAGTGAAAAGAGATTGGACTCTTGCGAGAAACCTTTACGAAGTGCTAATCACATTGGATAAGATAGGTGAATCTAGGAAGAGTCGAATCTTGCTACCTCATGTGAAAGTGGGCAATCTCATTTATTGTCAGGACTATACATGATCTTACAAAGTTACAGGAAGCTAGCTCATCTTTATTGGGAACTGATGTACACTGATGATCTCAATGATTTATAGTATATTCTTGACATTGCTCATGTAAACGATAATAACCGATGGATTCGCAGAACAGGTTCGGAATAGTCAGAAACGAGAAATCATATTGAATTCTACAGATAAAGTTACTGCGCAAGTATAGATGGATAGTGTACCTCTAAGACCCTAAGTCGAGGAGGCTGTCGATTAATACTTTGAATAGTCGGTATAGTAGCATAGGTGAACAACGCCACAGTTTAGGTAGTAGTTGAATAGAGTAAAAGCCTTGTTTCTAAGGTTCACACGGCATTCTCGTATCATATATTTCTCTGTGAACGATCTCACTTACTGATTTTCCCTTATACTGAGCGTTCTTATAGCAGTACGTATTGAAGTGACGCCCATAATCCTATAGCTCTTCTTTAATATCATATAATATGATAATGGATGTTATTCTACTCAGGTTCTGTTCATATACTCTTAACTAAATATTAGTTTTCTACTAATAAAGTATAGTATGTTCCTATCTTAGTATATCATCATCACTATCACTCATTATTATTATTGTGACGCCAGCCGTGTATTTATTATACATTCATTTTTCATTTTGTCAAGCAAGTTATCTCACATACAGTAATAGTCGGGTTTAGCATAATCTAAAAAAGTCGAACGTCATTGAAACAAGATATACTCTGACTTTTATTAAACTTTATTTAATTTGTGGGATTGGGGAATAGGTTATGAATTGTTACTAATGTCAGTATATATAAATCATAAAACTGCATATTCCTTCATTTTATTTAGTTCAATATAATCTTCAACATAATAAAACACCTCGAATCACATACTTATAAATCATTTACTGTACTAGTCTATAAATATTCTATTGAGTGTATTCTCTCTCTTGCTGAGATATATCACTATATCTTTGACATAGTATCGGCTCATTTTATTTCTCTTTCTAATACAAGTACTATCATACTAGGTTAGGGTATTAATTAACGCCATAGCCTTTGCTTCATCGTTGCATACCGCAATACTTGTTTATATATATAGGGGCTGTCACTTCATCTAACTGTATGGAGTTATCGTAACCGAAAGAGGACATATGTAGTTTACGACTCATTCGAGATCTTAAAAGGTGGGTGTATACAGGGCTCACGTCTATACTAAACTACCTACACTTTATACAACTTCAGTCTAATACTCTCAGTCACTTCAGTCATACGTTCTCTATATTCTATCTCATCTATCTGAATTATTATATTGTGTTACGTTTATGTACTTGTATAAATCTATGTCTATATCTTACTCTATTCTGGTCTCTCTCTTCTGTCTGCTATCTCTCTCTCTTTCATTGGCTTCTCTTCCTCATTTCTATCTGCTTTATTACTATTCTCTCGATCATATCTCTTCTTTTGTCTCTCTCTTCTTCTCTGCTCTAGATTACTGTATCTCTTTTCACATGACTCTCGCAATTACGTTGCGTCACTTTTTCTGTTATAGCTTTCTCATGGCGCCATACAGTCTACGACACATGCGCTATGGCTGAACGTCGTATTGAGATCGACATACTGCTCATTGTAGAAGGTGCTCGTGTGAAGTGACAACGATCCTTTGCTACACGTAGTCTATCATCTTATCTTTCTCTATCCATCACTCTGCCCAGTGCTTTAATACTATGCCTCAGTCTTACTGTATCGCAATTGGTAAATCTAGGAACACCTATAGTTTATTTATTATTCCTCAACTACTTTGAACTTGCCCACACTTTCACACGCTGTACATCGGACATGTCGCTCTATGAGAGTTGGACCTGCCTTTGTGAGATTGTATAGGATTAACTCTTAGATATATTTGTAAGGCCTCAATCATTTTCTCACTCAGAAGGAGATTATATATTCATATATAAGCATTATATTAAATGTAAACTTTCCGAAATCACTTTTTTTTTTTTTTTATTTTTTTTTTTTTGACGCTCATACATAAATTGAAAATTACTATATTACATTATATAGCATTCATATACGTATTTTGAATATATGATTAAGAAATGACGAATTCTAATTTATTTTAATAATATATATGTATAAGAAAATCCAGTAAAATACTGACAAATAATATATTTAATTATTTATCTATTATTTATTATGTGTTCCATTAGTTTCGCTTAATTCGCATCGCAACTTCGCAAATATATTACCCTTTTGTAATTTAATTAAACCAATTTAATGTATTTTATATATTCTAATTAATTATGTTTGTATATTCTTAATTGTCTTCCAACTTATCATGATGTAATTATTAATATATAATATTTAGAATATTACGACTTTACTTTATCTTTAGAGCGGCCGTAGAAGCAGTCAATAATTAGTTCATTTGTGATTTATCTCAACAGCGTATTCACTCATTTAGTCATACTATACCTTTTGAGGGCCTTGCTTAAGATTATAATAATGTTATATTTAAACCTAGTTCTATAGCACCTTTTTAAAATTATTCTCTGATATTTTCTGTATTAATATATTATTTTATTATTTTATATGAAACTAAACTATTTAACTTTTAAAGTTATGTATTTATACACCTACTGAATTATATACGAAGCGGGTACGAATTTGTTGTTTTTACTAAAAATTACGATTATGTTATTTTATAGTGTGCATAAGAATGTAATAAGCTTACAGCTTACATATTGGATATATTTAATTATTTACAATATTATGTGTTAAAAATTTATACGATCTTATTTATTCTACTTTTCATATTATAAATATGTAACAAATATTTACTGTTTTATTAGTTACCCTTATATTTATGATACAAAATTATTACTTTAGAGAATTTATATATTTAATTTTATAATGTACTATTATTTTACTCTTTTTGTTATATTTATATTTTAACTACTATTATGGTTAGCTACTGTTACTTTCAACTATAAATATTGTCCTAATATTCATAGAAAAGGAAGCAGTTGATATCTATATCCATGTTGATACACTACTCTGTTGTAACAGAATCTATAAAAGTCTATGAAAGTTGTTGATGAACTTTATTTGGAGTTCTTTTTCATGAAGATTGCTAGTACTTAGTCAGTCGCTGTCCTGCTGTTGTTACTATGGGGTACGTACAGAATACGCTGTGAAGTTGTTGCACAATTCCTAGATGGACACTGTTAATCCAGATCAAAGGTCGCTTTCACTGTTGATACAGGGAAGCCTTCGTATTT
This sequence comes from Trachelipus rathkii, assembly GCA_015478945.1. Lineage (NCBI taxonomy): Eukaryota > Metazoa > Arthropoda > Malacostraca > Isopoda > Trachelipodidae > Trachelipus > Trachelipus rathkii. The sequence goes on from JABUQX010064625.1 coordinate 24,351, forward strand.
AAGTGGCCCTGTTATACAAGATAGTTATTAATACCATTGTACGGGTTAATTAGCTTGGAGGAAGTTGTTGTACAATTCTTCGAACTGAAGATGTTTTACTAGTCTGGTTG
>JABUQX010064626.1:5000-7500 GCA_015478945.1 Trachelipus rathkii
CGAGGATGGTCTCTATGAGACAATTATCTCTATATGGATAGGGATAATGTTATAAGTGGATTCAGATGAGGAGGAAAGGCTGAGACGTGTGTCCCGACGAGGAGGAGCAACATATCCTGGTGCTAAGGAATAGTTGTACAATAGAGATTTGGGTTGTACGATCGGTTTGGGGGGAATTTTCAGTGGTATTTGGTGGAGAGGCTTTGCCATGAATACGAAGTAAGTTGTGTTCAACCAATCTTATTAAATGAACTGGGTTGGTTGTTGGAAGAGCAACCAAAATGCTCATATTTAGGAATGGAAGCGATATCAGCATCTGCCAAGCAAGCAGATTCAGAAATGGGTGGAGAATATGGGAATGTTTCCATGGAGGCAGTGTAAGTATTTGACACCGAAAAAGTGCCACTTTTTTTAAGGAAGTTGGAGTTGCGATATTGGGATCCAATATGGGATCCTTTGGGTTACGGAGATTTAACTCTAAAGACTTTGTCAGTGAACATCCGGTGGGTGATTTTGGAAGATTAGTCAGTTTGAATTAAGATGAGTAACCTCTGGGTCACTGGGTTATTACATCAGGCTAAATTTGGGAACAATGATTCATTTCATCCGCTGAGCCTAAGGCTCATAGTTAGAGGAGAATTTGGAAGAACTGGAATAATCCTGCAATCTATCAGAGAGTTGGTTGGTGGGTTGTTCAATAGTTGTGATTGTTTGGGTACAATCTATTGAAGTCGCTGCTTTTGTCTCAGGAATAGACTTATGACGAGGTCTCTTCTGAGTTGCATTTTTTACATCTAGGGTCAGTGTGTTTTGCTTTAGAAATTCGGATGTTTTGTAGTTTAGCGAATAATCTTTATCTTGGTGATTAATTTTTCTGTGTGTTTAGGAGCATCTTTTTCAGGAATTTGAATAAGGGTTAGAGAGAGATTAGGGGACATAGACGCAGGCCTCTTACGTGAGTTTGGAGAACTCATCAGGAGGGTATGGGACTGAATGTCTTGGGAGGAAATGCTCTCCATGTTTTTTATTGGATGAACCAGCTTAGTTTCATTGTTGGTTAGTTGAAAACTAGTACTCGGAGTAGGGTTGTTGATGACATTTTGGGAGGGAGAAAAGATTCAAGGGCTGCTTTTGGACTATTTGAGAAGTCGGTAGTATAGGCAATGCAGGCGGGCAGGTTGCAGTAACTGCTTGAGTTTCGCTAGAATTTGGGGGAAGGGTAATACTGGAATGTATTTGTGTCGGTGGATTAAAACGCGGAGGCAGTGGGGGTCTGATGCAATTATAGCATAAGATTGCCTTTGTCTTGTGGGATATTTGACTTTGATCTGGTGAATGGCATCTCTTCTGCTCAATTTTGTATGGTACATAACTCCAAAACCTCCTACTCAATCAACTAAGACGGGCATTATAAGGAAAAGGAACTGTGGGGTCTTCCTCAGTTTTATGCAGTATAGTGTATTTTTACACAGAATGTAAAATTCTTCTCCGCAGACTGGGTATATGTCATGCGGTCCCCCACAATATTTTCGGGGATGACCAAACCGTTGGCATTTAAAGCAACGTCTGGGTCGGGAAATAAAAGTATGAATAATGTAACTTGTAAACCCTATTTTCACCTTTGCAGATGAAAAAGAAGTTCTAAAGGTCAGCAGTAAGTGAGGATTTGGGGTATCACTAGAGTCCCGACGAGGGGGAAATCTCTAAACAAACATTTGTAACGGGAAATCATTTCTGTAGGAGATTTCTTAAAATGACAACAATATCTTCGTTTTCTGTTCTAAAGAATAAATAGTGCCGTGTTTCTTATTTCATCAGGAGTGGAAATAAGAGAGATGTTTCCGAGAGACGTTAAGGATGACAAGATGGAACTTTGATTCTGGGTAGTAGCTTGAACGAGAAGGGACCCATTTCTCATTAATGTGACTGGGGGTCTTCAACTCCTAAAGCTTTTTCAAGTGCATCGCTAAGAATAATGGTTCTTTGCTCAGTAAGAGCTTTGGAGGTAGTGGATCGCAATAAGTAATATATCGGGAATGATGTGTCAGCTGGCATTCCCGGAGGGGGAGCAGCATATGGAGTAAACAAATGAGAACGACTATGACGGGGGGCATCTTTTCGGGATTGCCCCAACCGTTTGGGCACCTGGGGTGTCAAGGGCATACCAGGCGACGAATCGCTGAGGTTATGCAGAGGACTTTCAGGTGTAGTAGAAGGAATAAAAGCGGAAACACCTGCTGGTCTAGAAGTAGGAGGGACCGAGGTGGGGTCAGGCTGGGAACCCGACAGATGGTAATAATGCACGCCTTGGTTTAATAACGTTTTTTCTTGAAGAGCCAGTTTCATAAAAAATTAAACCACAGACTTCGTCTCCATAGATGAGCAAATATAACAATAAAACAAATGAAACATAAAAGTAAATAACGGGATGGTCTGGAAAGGCGTATATTTCATAACGAAAGGTAGTCCTTTTCCCCAGAACAAGTCACCAGCCAGAGAC
>JABUQX010064626.1:30000-37500 GCA_015478945.1 Trachelipus rathkii
AAACATGCATAATATACAGATATTTAATTTAAAAGTAAATTTTAAGATTTTTGATATAAAATAAAAAACAAATAAATTTTAATATTTTTGGTTTATGGTTATTATTATTATTATTATTATTATTATTATTATTATTATATATATATATATAGCAGCAGTTAAGAGTTATATATATATATATGTTATATATATAGCAGTATATACAGGTAAGTTATAGTATATATATATATATATATATATATATTTATATGTTATATAGTTATATATATATATATATATAGTTGTTGTTATATATATAATATAAGTTATACATACAGTATACATGTTATACTATACTATTGTTATTGAGCATACATAGCTGATGTTGGTTGCTATTACGTGAGCATAAGCGTATATTATGCCAGTTGGCTGGTTGTTGTTATATTGCCATATTAAGCATATATATTACATATTGGAAGTTAGTTGTTGTTATACATACATACATAGCTATTATTACATATATTGTTGATATATATATAAACAGGTGTATATATATATATATATATTATATATATATAAATATATATGTTATTATATATATATATATATGATATATTGTTATATATATATATACATATTATTATATTAGTTATTACTGTTGGTTGCTATGCCATGTTGTTATTTTTACATATGGCTATATATATTACTGTTACAGCGCTAGTTATATATATGGTATGTATATTTTATTATTATTATTATTACATATATTATTATTATATGTATATTTGCCACACACATATATATATATTTATAATGAACGGTCGGATGCCACAACCATAAAACAAAAATATTAAAATTTATTTGTTTTTTATTTTATATCAAAAACCTTAAAATTTATTTTTAATTAAATATCTGTGTAATATGCATGTTTGATAAGATCACTCTATATTATATATGGAATTAACTCAGTCAACAGGAATGCTGTAAAAAGCATACCATACCCTCATGTAAAACCCTAGCTCACTCAAGACTTAGTCCCTTTACATCCACCAATGATTTAATTGCACCAGCCACCTTCCTGTCATTCACAACTTTAGTATATACTACACTCTGCATCATCCGCTCCTTTTTCATCCACCATTTATCCTAAATATTTAAACTCAGACACTTGTTCCAGCTGCTCACCATCTAACATAACTTTTCACCGACGACTGCCTCACTCACAACCATAACCTTATTCTTTTCTACGTTTATCTTCAAACATCTCCTTTTACATACCCTGCCAAATCTCTCTACCAATCCTCACAAACTCTCTCAGATTCGCTACAGAAAGCCAAATCATCCGCATATAATAGGCAGGGCACCGTCCACTCTCTTCTATTCTCCATCATTCTATTACCATCCCCTGAAACCCCCACCTATAATTATTTCAAAACCCCATCCATATACAAATTGAATAACCAAGAAGACAGCACATCACCGCCTCACTCCGCTATTAATATTAAAACAATCACTTTCAACTCCATTTATTCTTACACACGCCTCACTATCGTCATACATACTTTTGATTCCATTCAGAAGCTTACCACCAACACCATATATCAATAACACCTGCCATAGAGCTTCCCTATTAATCATTTTATACGCCTATTTGCAAATCCAAAAAAAACTATTATTCTTCTCCCTCATTTTCTCAATCATTTGTTTCAATATAAAGATTTGATTCACACATCCTCTACCATTTCTAAACGCACCTTGTTCTTCACAATCAGTCCTTCAGTCACTCGTCGCCTTTTTTCGAACAAAATACCAGTATATATTTTCCCTACTGCACATAATAAACTACCCCCTTATAATTCTCCAGTTATCTTCTTATCTCTCTTACCCTTATATAAGGGTTCCAATCCTTCGGAACTATACCTTCCATAAACGCTTTGTCACACAACTTCCAAATCCAATCAATAACCATCTCGCCTCCGTTCTTGATCATTTCATCGGTAATTTCATCTATACCTGCAGATTTACCATTCTTCAACTTTCTCACTCTATCCATTACCTGCTCTTTACTAATAACCTCCTCCCAAAACACCATTTCCTTCTACACCATCAAACCCACACACATTCACTATCACCTCTTCATTACTACCAATGTTATGAAAATTTTCTAAGTGTTCCCACTCCACAATCTTATCACATTCATTTCATCAGATACGAAAGCATCATCCTATTCATTATTATTCTATGCAGATTCACTATTCCTGAGGTTAAGAGTTAGCAAAGAGCATATATGTTGTATAGCAAAGAAGAAGAGAGCAGCATATATGTTAAGGTTGTTATGTTGGTTGTTGTTAGCAGTATGCTAAGAGCAGCAGTTATATATATAGTTGAGTTAAGATATATATATATATATATATATATATATAAATATATATATATATATAAAGAGTGTATAGCATATATATATATATATATATATATATATATATATATATATATATATATATATATATATAAGTATATATATATATATATATATATATATATATATATATATATATATATATATATATATATATATAATAAGAGGATTTTTTAGATTGACCGGGGTGGTCAATTGGCTATCAACATTCAAAGAAAGTCGAACAAAGTGTAACGGACAAAACGTTGGAAAAAATAGCTGAAGTCATTCGGGGCGTTGCATGAAAGAAAAAGTAACGTTCCGTTACCCAAAAAACTAGTTCCGTTTGTAACGGAGTAACGGATCGTGCCCCCTCTATATATATTTATATATATATATATATATATATATATATATAGTATATATATATATATATGGTTAAGGTTGGTTATATATATATATATATATATATTGATCTTATAATTTCATATATCTATAGCTGCATAGTCACACCCATAAACATACTTCTATACAGCATATATATATATACTATTATATATTATGTTAAAGCTAGATATAGCATGGATAGATAAGGTTATAGCTGGTTTTTGTTGTTATATATATATATATATATTATATGTTACATATGCTCTGTGCTACAGGCAGTTTATCTTCAAAGATAAATTATTTTTATAATAGGCTAAAAGAAGAAAGTGAATTATTATTATTATTATTATTATTATTATTATTATTATTATTATTATTATTATTATTATTATTATTATTATTATTATTATTATTATTATTATTATTATTATTATTATTATTATTATTTATTATTATTATTGTTATTGTTATTATTATTATTATTATTATTATTATTTATATTATTATTTATATTATTATTATTATTATTATTATTATTATTATTATTATTATTATTATTATTATTATTATTATTATTATTATTGTTACTATTATTATTATTATTATTATTATTATTATTATTATTATTATTATTATTATTATTATTATTATTATTATTATTATTATTATTATTATTATTATTATTATTATTATTATTATTCTAAATATATATACTCCATAGCCGCATATATATATATATATATATATATACATATATTTATATGTTATATATAGTTATATATATAGAAAAAGTTATATATATATATATATATATGTATGCAAATATAGATCTTTCTATTTTCATATATATATATTATATATATATTATTACATATTTATAAAGTTATATAAAGGAATGTGTATATGTAAAAGTATATATATATAGATTTGTATATATTATATATAAAAATGTGTCATATATTTATATATATATAGTTATATTACATATATATATATATATATTACATATAGCTATATATATATATGGGTATTAGTTATGGGTTATTGGTAGGTGGATTTTATATTTATTTTATATACATATCATTATATTATATATATATATATATATATATATATATATAGATGTTGCTTTTACATATATTATTATATTTATATACTTATAATAAATCTGTGTCATCGTAACTAAATATTATTATATATATGTTCAGGCAGTTCATATTTCAAAGGGAAATTATTTTAAACTTTGGGCATGAAATTGATATATTATTATTATTATTATTATTATTATTATTATTATTATTATTATTATTATTATTATTATTATTATTGTTATTATTATTATTATTATTATTATTATTATTATTATATTTTTATTATTATTATTATTATTATTATAATTATTATTATTATTATTATTATTATTATTATTATTATTATTATTATTATTATTGTTATTATTATTATTATTATTATTATTATTATTATTATTATTATTATTATTATTATTATTATTATTATTATTATTATTATTATGATTATTATTATGATTATTATTATTATTATTATTATTATTATTATTATTATTATTATTATTATTATTATTATTATTATTATTATTATTATTATTATTATTATTATTATTATTATTATTATTATTATTTTTATTATTATTATTATCATTATTATTATTATTATTATTATTATTATTATTATTATTATTATTATTATTATTATATATTTTTATTTATTTTTTACTTTATTTTTATTTTTTTATTTTATTTTATTTTTTTCCTTTTCCTTTTTTATTCTTAATTTATTTAAATTTTTATTTTTTCCCATTTTTATTTAATTTTTTTTTATTTCATTTTTATTTTTATTTTTTATTTATTAGTTATTGTTTTAGCCAATTTTCTAAGAGGTGGATAAGTACTTAAAGGAGAAAGAATTGCAAACCCGTGAAAGTCGTCGAAGTGCAACTTCTGAAATTATTGAGAATGATGCTGGCGGTACTTGCGCTTTTTTTTTTTTTTTTTTTTTTGTTCTCCTAAATTTGTGCTTTTTAAAAAAATTTGATTTGCGAACATGTGCGCTTTCGCATTTGCGGACTAAAATTTTTGAAAATCTGTGCGCTTTTGAGCTTGCGGACTAAGTTTTTCCACTTTGCGCTTTAAAGTTTAAAATTTGCGCACCACCTCTGAAAAATAGCCCCTCACCATCATACCTTAAGAGTTGACGCCCTCCGTTGGTGGGGGATGGTGCCGTCAAGGAATTGTCGGTCTGTTATTAGTCACGTTATCTTTGGTAATTAATTTTGTGCTACTTTTGCGGCCTTTACACTAATTTCCACTTCGTTGAACACCACCTCTCCTCCTCCTCAAAATCTCATTTCTTATTCTTAGCCAAAACTCAGGTTCTTGAGCGTTCTCACAACAAACCCTAATAATTTCCCTCCTTCTGCCTTTATTCTCAATTTTCAGGCTAGGGCAACCGTTGTTTTTGCCTATGTGAGCAAAGGTCTCTTGTTTCTGATTTAGAGTCTTCTGAAATATCTACCTTATGTTTCAAATTATCCTGTCAATTTACTACCTAATTCATCTGTTTTGTATATTTATCTCCTAACCCAACTGACTATCTTAAATTCTTCGACTGTTTAAACCCCAAATTTTAAACACATTCTCTGTTCTTCACCTTTCTCTGGAATCATCATTCTTGGTGATTTTAACGTTCACGACCGCCAATGGTTTTTCTCTAACTCTCAAGATAGAGCTGGTGAGTTTTTCTCTCACTTCTTTATGCTCCCTACTCGTATCCCTGATTGTCTTGGAGATAAAATCAACATTCTAGACCTTTTCTAACCTCTAATCCTTCTCTTCTTACTGTCAAACTCTTTCTTCCTCCTCTAGGTTCCTCCATTCCCTTCTTATCTTTATGCTATTCCATCTCTTCGAGTCTTTCACAGGAAAGACCAAACATAAAGTGGGAAACATTTTTGACATTTTGATGCCCTAAACTGGTAGGATTTGAGGTTGCACTTCTTTTACTTCTCATAGAATGACTACTGATTTGGTAGAAGGGATCCCTCTGGATGTGCGGATAGCATTACCGAAGAGAATCTCTCTGGCATGGAGCGGTATATTCCATAATCTTTAACTTCAACTAAACCTAATAAACCTTGGTTTAACTCCGCTTGCTCTCATGCTATTTATTCACTACAAAAACGCTGGCTTCAGAGATTAACATCGACATCAAATTCCAGATACTTACACAGCTTATATTTCATCAGTGAATCGGCTGAATCTATTTATTCTTCGCAACACTAAAAACCCTTTTCTCTGTAGACTATTCTTCCTCACGATCAGTTTGCCATTTTGCAAAGAGTGTCAATTCTAACTTTGCCTCTTCTCTCTTTCCCTCCTCTAGTATCTCCCGATGGCACAACTGTCATCATGCGTTCTGCTAAACCTGAACTCTTCTCATAGCTTTGATATTCCAACTTCTCCATCCCCTCCAACTCCTAAACTCCCTCCACCCCTTTCAAATCCTCCACCCCTCACCCATTATAGTTATTCTCACTCCTTGCTCACTCCCTTTGCGGCGGAGATGTTGGTGCCTTTAATATTGTAATTTTCTTTCTAAAGATGTTATATCTGCTCTCCCTCACTCTCACTATCTTTAATCATAGATGTAGAGAGCTGAATCCTTGATGTGCTTGATCTGTCACGCGCTGATCGTCGAGGTCGAGAACTCGACTGATTCCTATGTCGGTTTCCTGCAAGTAAACATGTATCGCTCATCGAGCCCTTTACGAAGCGGCAACCTGCGTCACACACGTGCGGGTGCGCCTGTGTGTCGAAGACACTACTCGCTCGTGTTCTTGTCGGTTCTGATGCTTCACGTATCTCCTCTCAGTCATCCTTCGGCTGTTCTCTGACGGTGTTCTCTTCCCTTTCTCTGCACCTCTCTCTCTTCGTTCCTGTCTTCAGCACGTGCTTCACTTCGGAACTTTCAATCTGTCGATTCTCCTACTCCATCTTTGTTAAACTTTGCTCTCTCCACTTTTATAAGCCGTCTCCGTCTGCTGTTGCATCAGGCGATAATATATGCGTTAGATGGCTATATTTTTTGCCGATAGCTCTGCCTTTCAACTTCGACCTTCTGCTTCCTGCTGAAAACTTGAGGTTTATTCATCCTGTGCCGAGTAAAGGGGTAGCCCTTTCAACCCTCCAACTATCATCCTATTGCTTTAACGTCGGTTCTTTCTAAGGTTTTAGAATCTACTCCTATCAGGAAGATTTAGAAAAATCCCAATTTTTGTAATCTTATCTCTGACCGACGGCACGGCTTTTGTAAGAAATGCCCTACTGGTGGGGATCATCTTTCACGTCTTTCTGCTTCTTGGTCCTCTTCCTGGTCCTCTTCCTGGTCCTCTTTCCTTCGGCATTTCAGTGAATCTTTCTCTCTGGAGGCTAGCATATGGAAACCTCGCTCTTCTCAATAAGCTCCCCTTGCCATCTAGAAGTAGTGTCGTATTATTCTCCTTGCTCGGTTAAATCCGTCGAGCTCACGTTAGGAACGTCATGTAAGCAAATCACTATAGAGTACCAAACAGGTTTCCTCTTATACATGAAAATGCCTCCTGTTATCCTTAGTAAATCTATAAATAGTGGTGTTCCTTAAGGTTTCTGTTCTACCCCCAATTCATTTTCTATATTTCATTAATAACCTTCTCTCAATAA
>JABUQX010064627.1:0-55375 GCA_015478945.1 Trachelipus rathkii
CACTTTTTATAACATTTCCAAATCACATTATTGTAGATTCTTCATCGCAGAATGAATAGCAATGTCCTGTTTTTATATTGAGATTAGTAGTGAATGTTAACAAATATCACATTTATTTGTAATAAACTGGTTTTTCTCCCAATTGAGAATTTTATCAGATGTTATGGGAATTATTTAGTCTATAATAGTATTGTACAGAATTTATTTTTTATTTAAACGATTATTTTAGATTTGATGCAGTCTTGTTATCTAATGAATAGTCACTATAGATTGGTGATAATACTAGTTTCTTACCAATCTGATTCTTAGTTTTAGTTAGTAAGATGAGATAATATATTGTATTTATACGGTCAATATCTGTGAGTGTATATAATATTGCGATAATGTGCATCTATTGAATTGAGATAATGTTAATTCCAAATAGATATGAATTGTACCTTGTATCACTTATTTTACTATATATCAGTTTTTCACAATCTCTTTTTGCTTTATTATTCTTGCTACATATTCTCTGAAGATTCTCTTTCCTTTGTTGCATATTCAACAATGTTTGTACTTTAAGTAACTTTCTTGTTCTTTGTTCTACATATCTTTCATTTATTGGATTTAGAATGTAGTATTTATCATGTGTGAATTTACTTCCATTTTTCTGTTCCTATAATATTCTATTCGCATAGCTTGATGTATCATAATGCGATTAGTCTATATGTTCTCCTGTGCTATCACATATACTTATTATTGTGCGATTTTTATTTTTTTCTATTATTCGTTGGAGAAGAGCTTATCTCCACTACTATGTTATACTTTAAATAAGTAATTCCTCAAAGTAAACGACTTCTTTCTTATTTTTCACACGCTGAGATAGGTATTTTATAAAGAAGGTCAGTTTTTCTGTCATCAAATTAGTTCGTCTTTTTCTATTAAATATGCCATTATGTACGCGTTTCATGATGATTAGTTAGGCATAACTCCTGTTGATTGTTTATAAAATTTCCCTTCGAAATGTATTTGCTTTCTATTTTCATTTTTATAAAATTTTAATAGTATATTAGTTTAATATATGAATTTGTTTAATTGAAGGATGTGTTGATAGTGAGTAATTGTTTAGTACGGCTGTAAGTAGAGTATATATCATGACGATGTATTCCCCTTGTTTGATGCTTCAAGTGTTTGATTATATTATTGCAGTTGTTGACTAAAATTATAATGGATTTATATATGAGTTTACATGTCAATGTACTTGTAATTTTCCTTTTGTCTTTTTTTAATCTTTTATACTCATATTAGTGTATGTTTATTCTAATATTGTGTGTAAAGAATTTAGTTTCGTTTATTGAATAAGATTTAATCTTAATATATCACTTTTTTATAAATTATAACAATATGGTGGTTATTTATGGTGATATATACTATAATTTACTATTTATCTTAATAGCGAATTTCTTACTGAAAAGAAAAATGATTATATGTATTATCAATTTATATTTATTATAATTATATATATATATAATATATATTAGGTGTGTAGTAGCAAAACGTGCACAGATATTTTATTTTATTATTTTTTAAATCTATTTATATTTAATCTATTTCCATTAAGCTCAAATTCAAGAGTAATTAATGAGAAGGTGAGTGAAAAATTATGTGATAGTAAGTATAATATCTAATGATATTATATTAAGGTGATTATTCTATTCTCGTAGATTATATTATTGATGATTAACGATAGATTAGTAGTATAGCGTTCGTATAATATTAATTATGTGGGTGCATGTGTGTGGTTGTGTGTTAGTTAAGTTAATGCGTGATGTTGTGGCATGGGTTGTCTTGTCTCAGCTAATGGTGCAACAAGACGCGTAGGTACTTTCCGTAATGATGCTCAAAGGCTTATTTTGAGATTTCTGAGATAGGTGAAAATTAAGAAGAAGGATGATCATTGTGTGATGATCGAATGGAATGATTGGGTCATGAACCTTCGGGTTTCAGTAAAACCGTTAAGGTTCACGACTAACCTTAAAATTTGCATTATATATGGGCAGTCAGTTATCTCTAGAGGATAAAGTAGATTAGGACAGTTTTCATATTCAAATAGGGTTAAGTTTACCTCTCAAAATACTCACGGCGAGGAGGAAAAAGCTCTGACTGCGGCGCTCAAATAGGGTATATCCGATATTATGCCAGATATGTGATATTTGTACACTCGCGTTTGTCAGTATACTTTATCGTTGCTTAAAATTTGGCGAATACGTCCCTTTATACAGCGTCTATATGGATGTGATAGCTATGGTAAATTGAAGATAGTTTGTATGAGCATGTGGATGGCAGAATTAATGGGATGTTCAAGTTGTAAACATTGTAAGCCGCTAAGTTCACCGAGAATTTGATATCTTCTGTGTACAAATCAAAATTAAGTAAGGGGGGTATTGGGTCGAGGGATGACGTGATGCAAATCCTTTCCTTAGTATACCTTGTGATCTGTATGAGTAGTACGATTCTCATTTGAGGATAGTATTGGCCTCGTATACATTCATATGCTGCGGTGGTCGCATCTCATAATTGTCTGATGCGCTCTTATTCCATACGCAAAAGTTCAGCCTGTCTGGTCCACCCTTGTCATGTTGCCATGTTGATATATATGTGGTTCTGCAGATGGACAATGGGGATGTGGTTGTAGAGATTTGGTTTAGAGGGTTGTTCTAGACTTGGATCGGTGTTCGGGGTTGTGCCACGCGGGACACGATCTTCATGGTAGCCGCATGGGTAATCTAGTGAGTGTTGATGCATAAGGGTTTTCGCAAGAGAGTCTAGGGGGGCACGGATAAGGTACCATGTTCTATCACTGCGGGGTGGTTGTTTAACGTTATAGAATGTCTTTTGCACAGCCCATGATGGATGTATGTGCTGGCGAGGATCGTTCGAGTGTGTGTGTAGGTTACTAAAAATATTGATCAGGTCTGTGAAAAGGGTTTGGAATATTCCAGACGCAGCTACAGGGAGGAAAATAATCTTAGGATATATATTCAGCTCAGAGCGATCTGGATGTTTATCTGTGGTTATGTATGAGTCCGCGAGTCGAGGGTGATAGATATACTCTAGCAGTGCTCTCATCACTAGTGTGATATGTATAGTGTAAATGCTACTGTAATTGTGGCGTGTAGCTCCGATGGCCTCGTAGGTGATATGGTTGGCTGAATGTATTCTAACGTTCTGTGTCGTGATTCACGACCCTATTTATAATTCGGGCCAAAATATTTTTTTAAACCGTGCATGAGCCTGAATCGTCAACTAGAATTGGATCGAGCTGACGCACAGTCAATGTGTATATGTGCAGCATGTCACCAGGCACGCTCGAGATGGCCTTCCGAAACGTCTGCGTGGTCGCGGTCGATCGCCGTCGCGGGGATCGCCGTCGTGGGTGCAGACCGTGGCATACTTGTAATTCGCATAGGTGGAATGAAGAAAGTGTGTAAAATGAGTGTTTAGAATCGCATGGTTAGCCGGTAACTGTTAATGATCGCGTGATAGGATATGTTGGCGGATGTTGTTACAGAGATTTTAGGGCTTAAGTTCTGAGTGCGCGACGATGAGTAGGGTGTTAAGTACATAAAGAGAAGTCCAGGCAAGGGTTATATGTTGTGGTTGGGTACGGCTGAGCGTGCTGGGGTGGTGCAGAACTGGATGGTTTAATGTCGAGATCAGGCTTGTACGCGAGTAACCTTGGTGTTTCTTGAAGTAAAGAAAGACTGTGTAGCAGAGGAGTACTGATAGCAATATATCTCGTATAGAGAAGTGCGGTTTCCACACCGAGATATTTGGATAGATGTCTTGTCTAATTAGCAGCTCCGCAGCTCTGTGGCATCTGGTATCGTGGCAAAGGAAATAACGCCGTTTACACGCGGCGGTCTGGAGTTCCGTACAGTTCCTGGGGTTGTTTACATGATTATTAGCATTGAGATGTTAGATTCGGAATGTATTAGTCAAGTTAAAATAGCAAGTGAGAAGCTTAGAAGTTGCTGAAGAAAAAATTATTTCAAAAATAACAGAATGTGGAATACACACTATTAGCGCTGGATTGCTGTAGTGGAGTGCGAGGTGAGTAGTTTTATTGTACGTGGGAATGACCGTCCAACGGTGTGTGTCGACATTAACTTTGGAAATTCATTTTATGAATTGTAGATATAGAACATGAGCGCGAATAGTGTAAAGAATGGATGTTTGTAGGTAAAAGGGTAACAAATTAATAGTGAATGCATATATGGAGAGGGAAAATATATAATTGATCTTTACTCTACAGCCGTGTGTGATGATCTAAGAGATGCGTGATTATCAGTACGAATAACTAATTAGGGTTAGTTAGACTTATTCCAGCTGACTCAGTATTGATGAAAGATATGCATTCTCCACGTGGAGTTGCTGGATGGTGATAACTAGAATGCGTCTTGGTAAATGCTGGATGACTGGTCGGTCATATAATAAAGTGAGCTACGCATTGATGTGTCTTGCATAGAATGCAATTGTCAGCATCGAAACACTACACCGGTTAGTTGGAAAATTCGGGAGGTTTTGATGTGAGAATTTTCTAAGCTGGTGTAGTGATTCGGGCCGAAATATACCATACTGGCGTGGTGAGGCTGCGAGCAGAAAAATCAACGAAACAGATAACCAGAGATAGGATTAATAGAGGTCATGTAAATAAACAGACAATACTTGTGTCATGTATAAAGAGACAAGAATTTATGACTAATAAATTTGCGCTGTCATGACTGAGTCGCGTCTCCAGCGAGTTGGCTCTAGAAAATATAGAGAAGAATAGGTCGATGTTACATATCAAATTGATATGGTAGATAGGTTAATTGGGTTATAATGTAGAGGATATATTTAGTATAAGGTGGTTTTATGTCTGATGGCTATATAGATAGTGTTGTATTATGTTTAGTTATATCGCAGCAGCTCAGGCTATGTACTATTAGATATATAGTTATACGGGCCTATAATAAGTGACGATAGTATACTTGAATGAACCCTGACACTTGACGAGTTTTGAGGCACTAATGTCATTAGGACAGGAGCGCCGTATAATATTATAGTAGCGTAACTAGGTATATATATATATTATATAGTATATACGTATTTATCCGGTTACTCAGCTGTGTAGTTAGTAGAAGCGTATTATTATCTGAGGTGGGACTTTGATTCGTAGATGTCTGAATTAGAGCTTATCTCTATGTATACTAAGATTGTGATTAGTAGGGTGGTAGTAATAATGGTTGTGAAGCGAGTTATAACGGCTATGGGTTACAATATTCTATTTTTTATGACTCTGTGTACATATTATCCATATTCTTTATATATCTACTAACTACTTATTTTACTTATAGAACGAGTAGTTTTCATAGCTTGACATAATAACTACTACTCATTAATTATCATCTGTAGGGATCTATATAATGAAATAGTATAAGCTTAATAATAAATTTTATAAATTATAGCATTTATAATAATATAATATAATTTATAATTAATAATAATAATAAATAATTAATATATATTAAATATAAATTAATAATTATATTTATAATATTAATTATTAAGATATAAATTTTTAAAATTATAAAAATAATTGAATAATATACTTATATTAATATATATAGTATATTGATATATATTTATTATAATTAATTATTATATAATATTATTAGTATATTTTAGCATCATAATATATACTATATATATATATATAATATATATATATTATTTATATAATATATTAATTATACTATATATGATATATATAATATATATAATTATTATTATATATATATATATTATATTAATATATATTATATATATATTAAAGAATATATATATTTAAATTATATATATAATAATATTATTACTTAAAAAGATGGGATTAGCTAACAGATAAAAAAACATTAAAATCTTTATGCCTTTAATTGGTATATAGTAATATATATTTATAACTATTTATTGATAAATTCATATTTAATCGGTGAGTATTGTTTTTCCACATATAAGAAAATGTATCGATGTATCGTAAGTACCGGGATCAGTACCTAGTACCGGTATTCAGACCTCAAATACGTATTCCACAAAAGTACCGGCAGTACTCAGTGTGTATCTGTCACAAGCTAAAAATTCGAATATAGTACTACCCGACTGTACTCGTATCGCTCATACCACACATACTTTTCAATGTCAATACCGTGACCAGTCGACTACTTTAATTCATCTTTCATATATATATCTTTCTTTTCTTCTCTTCACTCCTCTTTTTTTCTCTCTCTCAAGTTTGCCTATTGTCTGTTTATCTACATCGGGAGATATAGGAGTAGAAGCTCAGTTGGAGAACATGACAAACGGCAAAAAGGAAAGCCCAGCTTACGCCCCCATGTACATTATTAGTGAGAGCTCGTCACAAACAGAAAATCTAGAGCTTTATGGGACCGCGACAGACCCTCACTATTCTAAATCGTCAAGTAAGGTTCATCCCATGGCCCGGTGGGCCACAAAAACATGCCCCCATACAAAACCCCGCCATCCTCTATCATGCACCCTACTCTCGCCTCTGCTCAACAACTCACATAATTCTTTCCTTCAGAACCATTGTTTACTATAATCCACCTTTCTCTTCGGCTCTCCAGCGGATCGCGTTCCCAACAACACTCACCTACTAACATACGACTTACACCAACGATCGTAATGTGCTCTATGTGTTCTATTTACCAATTCGACCAAATAGCCAATTCTATCAGTACGTATTATTTCTGTTATCTATTATTCTCTTATTTACGCCTTTCGTTACTATAGCAACATAGATACCAGCTATTCTATCTTTGAAGTACTTTTCATTCCTCTCTTTTTCAATTCTTCTCACCACTAGCACCCCTAAAATGGTCCATCTGAACACATTTGAACTTATAGATCGAGTTATCTTTTTATGTTCCGAGCATGTTCTTACAAATACGTACTCTAATAGACACGGATAACGACATTGTGTCCTATCATGTGTAATGACATTAGCATTACAAATGTCAGAGATTAAGTGGCCACTGCTATGGTCTCTCATTTTCATTCTAGTACGATTTTAATTAGAACCCAGCCAAGCACACTATCTTCCATTCACATAATTTTGTCATAACTGTACTAAGTGCCTGCAATGATTCTTCGCATATTTTCTATAGTTGTGCACATAATACCTTAATTATTTAGACTCGCACATTGTGTTGTTTCTGAGTGCTCAGCGATCGTAACCAATAAGACTTCAGAACCATTTGTAGGATGGTGTCTTCGCTTAACAACGCGATTAACCATTACTTTTCTAATCGACTGATTTGTGTACTTCGCAAGCGCCCTCCTTTTACGAAACCCTGCTCAATCTCATACCAATCTCTGGAATTACTCTCTTCATAAGCACGAACAGAACCAAATCGCTCCGGATATATATAGTATAGGCATTAGAGGCACGCCTCTCAGTAGTATCTGTCCTATTCTCACACATTCAACATACATTCCTGCCATTCTCATCCGCGTAATTCTTATACCCCATCCAATAGTTTATACAATGAATTACCAAGAGGACATAAACACACCCTGACTTACTCCCGCTGAGTAATCCTAACCACTCAGCGTCGCTATATATATATATATGTTAATAGTGAAGATTATAATAGTTGATAATAATATAATTAAGGTTAATTAATTATACAATAGGCATTAAGTATAATAATATATAGTATTTCTCCTTATGTAATACTGTGATATATACTATACTCATTATTTTTATTATGAATTTATATATTTACTTTATATATAGCTTGATATTTCTTCATTGTATACTTATTAGATTATATACATATTAGATTAACGTTGAGTTATACCTAATTACTTTTACTTACCTATTTATGTGATCCCTGGTAGATTTGCGTGGGGAGAAAGGAATTCCCAACTCGTATGATCCTGCGTTGTCGTAAGAAGTCGACTAAGGGCGGGAGTTTAGACCAGATTGTCAGGTGGTGTAGAATTTGTCTTGAGTGCGTGCCAAACCTTAGTTCTTTGTCTAAGATATACGTCGAATTATTCTCTCTCTCCGGATTGAGGTCTGTGGAATCTTCAGGTAGTAAATCGGGATAGCTTCTATCTAACTGGTTCGGGGGACTTGTGTTACATCGAAATACGTATGAGTACAGTGCGTTAATTGTTCATGAGGATTAATTGTGAAATCGACTCCTGACTTAGAAGTAAGAAGACGTGAGGGTTATGTGAGTAGTAGAGATAGCCACTTTGACGATGGATTGTATTAATATAGAGATAAAGCTAAATTTTAGTATATATGATCCTCGCTGCGTGGTATGAAATCAAGATGAAACGAAAATGGGGTTGGAATTTGGAGTGTGTCGTGATGTGAAAATGGTGTGCGCGTGCCTGAAGTTTGTGGTAGAGGAATGGAGGAGCATTTGGAAGAGAAGTGGGAGTTTTAGTGACCTTGTTTGATGAGTGAACACTGTGTGGATACTTGAAAGCCATATAGTGTTAGGATTCGTTTTTTGTGTGTGTGTGGAGTACTAGAATTCTTTGAGTTAATGGTTTATAATATTATTAAGTTTGAATAAAGGCTGTCTAAGTGGTTTTGATGCGTTAGGTTTAGTGGACGCTATTGGTTCCACTACGTGAAGCGGTTATATAACACATTTGAAGGAAGATTAGGTAATTTTTTGGAGTAAGTTGATGTTTAACGATTGTAGTGGGTGAGTAGGAGCGTTACAGATTTGATAAGGGATAGGATGAGGGGGTGACTGTAATGAGGTTGAGAGTAGCGTGATGTCAGAAAGAATCTTTTGGCCATGGTGGAGTTTTTTGTTTTTGGATATAACATGAGATTGTTTAGTTATATGGAGGTGGGCGTGCGTGTAGCTATTGAGTCTAGATTTGTAGGAGAGATGAATATTTGAATTTTCTGTAAGAAAGAGATAGAGGTAATTTGTTGTGTAATAGGTAAATAAGACTTTACATAACTCAAAGTTTCGCTCAGAAGATATCTCATTAGAGTGGTTCATATAGCGGCTTAGGAACTGTAGGTAGAGATTGGTATCAAAGTGAAAAGATGTGAAATGTGTTTGTGTTGGTGAGTAAAGGAATGAGAGGGGGAGAACTATGGAGTATGGAGTTAAATCAGTGAGGGGTTTAAGGGTGGGTGTAATACCTTCAAATGTTTAATGTATATATTAGATCTGTCACAGAGTTCGAGTCTTTGCTGGAAGCAGTTTTTATAAATGGCGTCTCTAGTGTGTTTTTTTATGCATTGATTTGGTGTTTAATATTCGTAGTAGTTTTCGTTCCACATATGCATTACTTTTTTGTGTATACTATAGTATTCATGGACTATTTTCATATTTAGTGCGGTGGCTGTAGGTTATGATCTGTTTTTTGGTTTCAAAATTATAGGTAGCCAAGGAGCGATGCATGTATTTGCTTTGGCTATTGTAGGAGTGAGAGTTTGCGATTTTTTGCATGAATTATATAGCTGTGGTAAATAATATATATAATAATATATATATATAATACATAGTATGTATAAATATATTATTTTAGATATAATATAGTAATATACTAATATATATATTTATATATTATATATTATATATATAATATAAGTATTATACTATATATATATATAATTAATATATAAATATATAATATATAATATATATATAATTTAATATCTATATTAAGCTTAGTCATAGTCCACATGGAAGTGACTTGCGCTCCCTAGCATCACCATTACTCAGAGTTTTAATAAAACTTGGCAGAAGATATATAGATTCCAGGGTCGGCTGGTATAACTGGAAATAGTATGCAAAAATAGTTAGCATTGTTAGTTATATAGCATGAGGTTACAAATCGGCCCAACAGTGTTGAAATTCAGGAAGACAAAATTCCAAAATTTACAACCTTCATGTTTAGCTGTCCCACCATTGTTCTATCCATCAAATTTGGTTCTTAGCCAGCCAATTCTATCCACGAATAAGATCCTAGTGTTCATGTTTTTACTTAATGAGTGAACTTTAATTATTGGACTATTAAGGATTTGTTGGGGGCTAATGAAGATTAGTGAGTTAATCGGCTGATCCGTAGAAAGTGTGAAGTAAGGTAAATTTAAGGAGTGAAGACAGTTGTAGATATAATGCAATATTGAGAATATAATGTCGATATGTAATGTAAGATCTCGTTTGGCGTATGTAGTGCGGCTTAGCATTCGAAATAGAACAAGATTGATCGGTACAAAAGAATGACTACACATTGATAACTATCAAGAATGTGACGACTAGATCAATTGAGCACACAGTGTAACTAAAGTCCTTACATGTTCTTTTTGCTCAGTTAGAGGTTGGATTGTCCATAAAGGAAGTGTGTGAGTAGGGTGGATCATATGACATAAGAAGAGCCTACCTGCTTATGAAAAGTAAAGAGCACTAAGTTGATAATACACGGAAACGAATGTTGGTTAATATTTGAAAGTGTAGTGAGTTGTGTTAATGAAAACGCTCTCAGAGTTGAACTTTAACAGGTAAAATAAGGGTAGCCGTGGGGTATTTGAATAGTGTACGTAAAAGAAATTGATGAGTTACAGAACAAAGATTGCTTGAGAGATTATCATGTATATTCTAAATACAGTGTATAGGAAGCGAAAGAATTTACTAAAGTGTATATAGAGAATTGAACGAACGGATAATCAATACATGAGCAAAAGTTTGGAAGGAGGATCAAGATGTTAGGAATCGATAGTGAAACTAGAAGCTTACTCTCGGTGCAAAGAATTAACGCAAAGGTCTTAAATAATGATGAATAAGGTAACTCCTGCTTTAGAATAGTGGAATGGAGAGATAGGTGGAATTTAGTACTAACTGAAAGAATGGATTAAATAGGACACTTAGTTGTGATGCCATGAGGGAGCAGTGATTCGTGAATGGAACACTTACGAAACATTCTCTTGCCACTGAATTATTAAACGTCAGACTACATTTATAGATATTCATGGTTCTCGCAAATGTGAGTGTGGATATTATGTAGTAGGGTGCAACGTACAGTAGAATATGGTAATCATTGTGAGGTATGAGGAGATTTCTAGTAAAGGTAGATTTTCTGGGTGATTATTCTTGGAGGACCGAGTTGTTAAGAATTCTCGTGTGACAAAGATTCATGTCAAGGTTTTTTTACTATATGGTGGAGAAAACTATTCAAAGCCACTCTCGGAATTTTAAGGAATGCAGGGGAGGTCTAAAAGGCTGCCCAAGTGAAGCTTTATGATGGTGTGCTATTAATAGTGGGTTAAAATTCCAAGGGATATGGAAGAGAATCCACAGGCTCAAATAGTATCCCCTTGAAGTATCAAGGGTACGGGAGAAAATGGTGTGGTAAGTGTGTAACAATATTTTAGGAATAAGTTTATTGGCTGTGTAGGGAAAGTAGTAATTTGCTGCGTATTTTGTCGAAGTGTGAAGTGATGTCCGTGAGAAGAGTTGACTGGGTGTCTCAAATGTGGTGTGAAACTCAGGTGCGTTTAGGCAGTTGGTAGATGGTATCGTGTGCGATTCCAAACAGTGGCTTAGATTTTGAAAAGAAATGTGAAGATTATAATTTAGATCGTGGCTTCTTGTAAGTATCTAATTTATCTCAGATCACCATATTGTTTATGGAAAAATTATTATAATTGTTATCAAAAACATTACACGATTTCACTGTACATTCATACACAAAATATCAAGAGAGAGTGATATATATTATAATATATAGTATACTTATATATATATATATATATTATATATATTATATATATATTACAAAGTGACGTATATCTTAATGATATAGAGTTTAAATATAAGGCAGTACTTTAGGAGGTATATATTAATAGTTTAGTAATATATGCGTTGATAGGTTTTGATTATGGCTACCTGAATGAATCATAAAGATATTGATGATTAGACGTTAGTGTGAAGCAGTGTGTATATAGATATATAATATATTTATCATATAGGTTAGATATTGTGATATATATTTTAGGAATTATATAGCTTGGAAGTGAGACAGGGTTGTTAGTCTATGTCTTCATTGGTAATTCAATGTGTGTTAGAAATGGAGGGGTTATTGATTAAATGAAATTTTCGAAGGTTATTGGTGATGATGGCAGGATAATCGTATGCTTATTAGAACTAATGATTATAGGAGTAAATAGTAGAGATTGGAGTATGGATGCTCTAGGCGCCGTCTACCTCATTTTGTATTTCGAACCGTCACTAGATATTGGTCTTACTGTGTGGCGGTTTTTCGCCTGACAGAGAGTATGAGCCCGAATTGGTGTGACGCCTTTGGCTCGGGTAGTTGGTTAAATGCAGGGAGGTTGGTCTGAAAAGATAGAAAGGTAGTACAAGAGTTACAGATTTACTCATGGATTCCAGCCATTGATATACCGATGAAACTAAAAAGGAAAGAATCTAACCATAGTTGGAGGACTAAGTCCTTTCTCGCAAGTGTGAGAAGTTATGATTTAGATTTGATGAGCAGCCTGGAGCATGTGTTCTGAGTAAATATTTAGTGGGATCGTGCTTTTGGCGAGATGAGAGTGAAGTTTTAACGGATTTGTGCAGAGTGTACGATAGGAAAGTTGGTGGTCAGAATGGACAGGAAGAGGTATGCGTCTGGATGCAATTGACAGTTTGCCGTGACGTGTGATTTAATAGCTAAAGGGGATAAGTACCTTCTCGACGTGCCCGATACGTACGATACATTCTCGTGACCATGGGGTATGTTGCCCATAGCATGTGTGATTGCACACACGTAGGTTAGTGAGTTTAAAGCTGATGGGCGATAGAGAATTAATAAGAATCAGCTATAGAATAACTACACATATTGTACTGTGTTTACCAGTAATGGGACACTCAGAAGTTTTTAGGACGCTGTCTAGAGATAGTGCACTAGAATATTAATTCATGTTTAGAATGTGAAGGATTGGTAATAGATAGTATAGAAGCAAGTTCCTTCGTGAAGTATTGTGAAGAATGTAGTTGTCGCTAACTCTGAATAAGATAGAAATTGAAGGGGTTATTTAGCTGAGAGAGGCTCGTATGGTCCATATGTGGATACGATAGGATGATTGGTTGAATTCCTCATGTCCCCAATTTTAGTATGAAGAGTCATTAGAGAGTTGGAAATGTGCCGTGTTCTTAGTTTTAGACGTTGAAGAGTGAAAATTGTGAGTTGAGTCAGTTGAATGCGACATGGATTTGAAGGACGAGATAGAAATGAAGTTTGTGACACAGAGAGGGCGAGAATAAGAGGTGCCAGTGCTATGGTGATGAGCTTGGCGGGTTTTTGATATGACGGACCTGTTGTAGGTACTCATCCTGCGGCTGGTGATAACCGCTTCGTAGCATTGATATTTACGATAGCTCTTTTACTGCAATTGATAGAAGGATCCGTGAAGGCCTCCATGACCAGTGTGCTCAATCAGGTTGGATCTTTCCTCTGTCTGTGACAGATTACATGATAATTAATGTTGAGGGTGGCTGTGTAGGCCTGTGGCTTTCACTTATTTTCGTCGTTTCGTCTTTAGCAATGTTCTCCTCTCCTTGGCTGCTTCTCTTATATTATCCGATGACTTGTTTTAACACGTACCCTTACCCATGAGTGCCTTCTAGTTGTCGTAGAAGAGGTAAGGTACGTAAAAGAAAGAAAACCTATCTGGTCAATATAATAGATAGCTGTGAAAATCACATCTACTTTCTAATCTATGTTTATTATATATATATAATAATATTATATATATAATTATATATATATATATAGTATTATTATAATATATATATATATATATATATATATTATATATATATAATAATATATATATACCGTATATATGTATATACTTATATATTATATATTATATATATATATTATATATAGATATATTATATATAATATAATAATATATATTATATTATATTATATATCACTTAATTATACCTTATCTAGTATATATAAGCATCACTTTCAAAAGTATAGATAGTATTAGATTTGTATTTCTTGTTCCTTGTAGACGATACCAATCTTATTCTCAGTCCATTTCTATCTGAGAACCTGGGATGTAGGAGTTGACAAAATTTCCTTTCAAGCTAAACAAGCATCAAGGAAAAGGGAAAAAAAAAAAACAGTAGAGAGAAAGTATGACAAAATGTCGTATTAAGAACATAGCACTAGTGCAGCACTCTCGTGGGTCTCTTACCGCTGCGCCGTCTGTACTTAATTAGTTTGAAAACCATCAGTCATTAAGACAGAAAAATTCACCTATGCTTCTCACATTGGGACGCTCGACGGCTCTCACTATGGTTAAAATGTCAGTAAGTAGGTTTACATCTCAAAATTTCCCAGGTGGGCCACACCATGCCACAACACATAATAAACATTATATAATATATATTAAATATAATATATTAATATATATTATTTTATAATAACATATAAATTATATATATACATATATCTTTAATAAATTATATTAAATTAATATTATATATACTATAAATTTATATTCGTAGTAATTTAATTATATCTTATACTTTATCAAAAAATAAGAGATTCTGATACCTATTGCTGTATCAAATTTTCAAATGTATATGTTTTTATATTTTGTATATATTGAAGAATTATATATAATATATATATATTAATATATATATCTATAATATATAATATATATATTAATTATATATATTTATATAATATTAATAAATATATAGGTATAATAAATATACAATTACTACACTAAAATACTTATATTATCTGTCATTTTGGAATTATATTACAAAAAATAATAAAATTTTTAGTAAGTGAGTTTTGGAATAATAAACAAAAATATTATATTACTAAATGAAGACTCAAATTTTTAACATTTTTATAAGTTAATTTATAAAGAGTACATATTTGAGTAAAATATTGTATATATCAAATGGTGACTGTATAAAAATAATACCTATAATAATAATTCTCTTATTTCTTCTTGGCTTACTTCTTTAGCTAATATACAACTGAGTTTTCATGATCATTATAAATATTTTCTTATTAAGACAAAAGATCCCTTTTACTTAAAAGAAATGAATTCCGATTTTAACATCTAGCTTCATTATTAATATTCTAGAACTAAAATGACTTCTCTCATTCCTAAGCTAAGTTACTTAATGCCATCTACTGAGTGGTCTATACAGAATCGTTCTTAATTTAATGTATTACCTTTCTTAACAATACAGTAAAATTTATAATAATTCAAATATTTTAAAAATATTTTCGTATTAATAACAAGAGCTAGTTTCTAGTTTTTAGCGTTTTATCTTTCATAAAAAGTTCAACATATTCAAATCGTTTTTTCTTGTGTTATAACCGTTTGTAAAGCTTATCAATTGTGTGGTTCGCAGGTTTAAAGAACTACTTAATAAATATAAACACATTATGAATTAAAACTTTAAATAACACGCGAGTAAGAAACGACTTAAATGGTGTTTTTTCACCATGTGATAGGATGCTACGTATGCGTTGCAGACTTATTAAGTTAGTCATTTCTATTAGTATAATACTTTTTATACACAGTTCGGAACACTAATTGGTTATTTCATCACATGTGGGTTCGAAGGTGTTAACGTCTTTAAGTATTATTTTATGATATTATAAATAAAATCATTTTCTTAACACAGTATGAACAATATAATTGGTTTTTCATGGTACTTGTAGTGAAATTTCCGATCATATTATATATATTATGTGTTCTTTTATTAATTTTACTAACTCTATTATTTATTAAATACTTATTTAATCATCGTAACTAAGTAACTTAAATTGTATTTCTCTGTTAGGGTTTCGAGAATAGGATTTCTTTATAATGTTATTACTTTTGTTTAAAACTTTATATAAACTCGTAACGTGAAATTTAAATGGTTTTTCTATTGATGTTTAGGTTCGTGAATGTTAGGGTATCTAATCATGTTTAAGGTTAAATCATTGTTATTCACACAGTTAAGCTCTATTATAAATGAGTTTTTTCACACGTTCATGGTTGTATTTCGTAATGTGGAGATTCTAAACGTATCCATTATTCTTTTATTTAAAATTTATTATAATTTCATACTCAGTAGCGATAACAATTATAATGGTTTTTTCCGTGTTGAGGTGGAATATCGTGAATGTTGGATTCTATAAATGATTGCTTTCCAATTAAAATATATTATCAACACTTATAAGAACTAATGTTAATGATTCTTTTTTCACTCTTTATTCTAAATCTATATTTTAGCTCTTTCTTAATTCAATTATTTCAAAATCATAATAAATTTATTCAAAGAAAAAAAAAATATACAACTTAATAATGTTAGTAGCTTTAATTTAATTAACAATGTGGGATATCTAAATGAATTCTTTTATATGGTTATATTTTATATCACTCTGAATAAGTAAACTTAATAAATTAGTTTTTTTCACCCGCATAGACGCGCAAAAATTCGAATTATGTTGTTGAACTTTAAACCACTCGCTGAGTGGTGAACATTAGCACTATAATCTTTATGGTACTCGATAGAGCAAACATTTAAATGCTTTATTTCTCAGTATTATTACACTTTTGCTTGTTCACATGCATCATATAGTGATAATTTCTTTTCAAAGAAAGAGTTTTGCAATATTAGTTGTATGTCATTGGTGATTAATAATTTTTAATTCAGCCCAAACTGATGAGCAAGTGCATCCTAAACAATTTTTCATGCATGATTTATCAGTATACATCACTATTATCATGACATAGAAAAAGTTAGCACGTCTGCCTTGCACACATAACTACGTTATATCCTTGGCAAGAGGAGCACTTACCAATGCTTATACTTTTATAACTGAAAGAAATACAATATCAAACAAACATTAATTATATAAATAAGTCATTTAAATTAAATGTACAACATGTGCATGGATCCAGACACCGCATCAAATGGAGTTTTGTTATTCCAATGATTCATTCAAAAAAAATATGATATTAGTTTTTTTGTAGTCACCAATTACTATTTTAGTTAGCTAAAATAAATCAAATTACGCTTGTCCTCCGAACAAATTACGATCCATAGAATTTGAGAAGCACAGATGTATTCACGGATTTGATACCTAGATTATAGCTGAAAGGGTATAATGTCATTTAAAACAATGTGTTCAATTATCATAAATAATTAATTCGCTTAGCATCATAATATACACCGTGCATGAACAATATGGATTTTATGCCTCGTGTGGAAGCAGCTCTCTTAAATGCCTATCCACTTGCTTAGGTAAACGAACATCGACTCAGAGTCCTGATTTGTTTAATACAATGAAAATTAGGGATTGACAAGAAGACACGGAACGAAGCAGAAAGAAATGTAGAACGCAGAAGAAGACGACGTGGAAGAAGAAGAAGCAGTCGCGCGAAAAGAAAAAGAAGGAGCAAGAAGAAGAAGAAGACGAGAAGCAATAAAGAGAAGACATGTAATGGCAAGAAAGAGATAAGGTGAAGAAGAGAAGAAGATAGAGAAGAAGAGCACTACCTGACGATTAGTAACATGTAGAGAAGTATAGAGAGTGCTATAGACTGTAGTGTATCACGAAAGAAAATTAGGGAAACTTTTATGAGTGAAGCCTAAAATGAAATAGACCAGAAGAATAGAATGAAGAGAAGAAGAAGAAAAAGATTAAGAAAGTAAGATAAAATAGTCAAAGTAGAAGAAGAAAGAATACAGAAAGTAGAAGAAAGAAAGAAGAAGAAGAAAGTGTGATAGAGTATGATACAGAATGAAAATAAGTAAGTAAATGTAACGAGTCAAGAGTGATTTAGGAGCTAGCAGAATTAAAGCCAATAAAGTGAAAGAAAAGAATGAAAGAAATTGAAGATAGAGAGAATAGAGAATGAAAAGATAGAAGAAGAATGGAAAGTATTTGGAAGAAGATGAAAGAAGAAGAAGATGAAGAAAGTGGAAATGAAAAAGAAGAATGAAGAAGGGAAGAGAAGTGAAAGAAGATAAGAAGAAGAAGAAGTAAGAAAAGAAGAAGAAAGAGAGAGAGAAGAAGATAGAGAGTAGAGAGAAAAAAAAGGAAGAAAGAGATGAAATGGAAAGTGAAGATGAAGAACAAAGAGAAGAGATAAGATAAGATAAAAAGAATAGAGAAGAAAGAAGAAGAATAGAGATAAGAACAAAATTAAATGTAATAAAGAATATATGACAGATACACACCTGATAACTAGGAAAGATTATACGTATACCACTCAAGGCTGGTTCTGTGAGATAGATGAGGTCATGGATCTAGTGAAACGTTTATAATTAACTCCTACTCAAAT
Organism: Trachelipus rathkii; assembly: GCA_015478945.1. Lineage (NCBI taxonomy): Eukaryota > Metazoa > Arthropoda > Malacostraca > Isopoda > Trachelipodidae > Trachelipus > Trachelipus rathkii. The sequence continues at coordinate 18,413 of JABUQX010064627.1, forward strand.
CGGTAGAACCCAAACTGTTTAATTTTACTATAAAATATTATTTTTAGTGTGATACTCGTATGATTATAGGTAAAGAAAGAATAAGTTAGATACAATAAATCCAATAGTGTAGTGGACATCTCTCAAATACATGTTATATAACTCGATTAAGACTCATGATTAGTTGTTGAATCGTAGAGAGTCACACAGCTAGAAACATTAGAAAATAACCTACAAGTATGACAAGTGGACATTTCACAAAATTATGTTATTAAATACTAAAAATATAAAATGAATAATAAGATATAATTTGTGATATCGTTGATGAACTAACGGCATATAAAAATACTCTTCAGAATACAAATCCCTCTAAAGAAAGTGCGGCGAACATACAAAGCTGTAAATATACTATGTATTAATGATTGTTGTGTGTTTCATGTATCGAACACTATCCAGGACTTAGGCGGTAGTGAACGAGCAACTGCTTGGTAAATTTGCACTCGTGGAAACATTTCTCATAAGGGTTACAACATTAAAACTGTTATAAGTATTTAGGACTGTTCAATATAATATCTTTTTAAGATGTACTTTTCACATTTACTTATCAAATGATCTCAATAGTCGTTTGATTTCACCTTATAATAGATTCTACGGTTTAATAAATTAAATATTAAGTAAGATTTAACGAGATAATTGAAGTTGCAAAATTCATCAACCAATATTCACTAAAGTGTGTTATATTTCTATCTGTATTCTATGAATAAATCAGATAGTTGCTCGACTGTTCACTACTTCATAGAGAGGAGATTTCGCATTCTCGCATATAATCGTAAGTGAAGATTCCTTTGCATAGATTTGTATTGAATCGTTAATATGAAACAATAGATAATTGTCTCTCTCTCTGTTACGATTATCAATTGCAGATACAATTTAAAACTCAAATATCTTATGAATCTGAGCACTGTCAAATTCGACATGTGCATTTCTTATTTATATTTGAAACTTGCTATCTAAATGTTGTGTGTGTCTCTATGTTCTGTCTTGTAAAGAATGGAATATATATCTATTCACGTAGTCGCCTTGATTTGCTCTTATGATTACTTCTCAATTCATGTTAAATTTGGATTGCCCTATCTTGTCATTCTTTCACATTTTTTTACTCGCTCTAATTTTGAGGTTTTGGGATCCTCAAATAGCACTGTGTCCGATTATTTCAGATGAGGTTATAACTTATTTTATAGAGAGGTAGACTATATTTTTAGATTTATATTCGAAGTTTTGGCAATAAATCCTAGAGCTTTATTTGCTTGTTTATAACAGTTGTCTGATCTTGGGTTTTCTCGCACAATTTGATAAATATCTGTTCATATGTTTGCTTTATGGAACACTTGACAACTTGATAACTGTGTCATCATTTTGTAATCATATTTCGTTACTGTTTCCTTACTTCCATAAATGTATAATATTTTGTCTACTTGTTAACGCTCCCATTTTGACACACAAATTTACAGGAAAAAATGAAAAGTTCACCATAGGAAAAGTAATTGATATATATTTTTTTCCATTCATTATTATTCTAGGATTTGCCGCAATGGTTTCGTTATTTCACTCAAATGCAACATATTTTCGCGAAAATGATTGGGCCCTAAATATTTTAATTTTTACTACTGTCCATTTATGAATTAAATATCTAATAACAAAAACTGCCCAAATCTTGTATAGTATACAAATAAAGTATCTTTGGACCCTCTAGTGAACTAGTCCTTGGGGTACTCGCCTAAGCTCAAACTAAATTACGTCCAATCAATAATAATAAAATAAATCTATCCTACATTAACTTTCACCATTGATAACGACTCGTTGTTGACGATCCGAAGCAAATTTTAGATCATTTAAAAAGATTTCTCAGTAATAGCGGAATTAGAGCATCTTAAAGCTTTATCAATATCTTGTTTGAGGGACTCTCTCTCACGAGTGATGCATGCTTTGCTTTTGATAATGTCTTAAGTAAATGGAATCAGTATTTTATCTTCTTGATAATATCGCATTATCAATTATAGCTATATAAAAAATATTTTTTTGAAAGATTTGTTGGTTTCTTCCACTTTTTATGGTCACTAGATGTGATTAGTGGGGATTTCTTGAGAAATCCATGATCTTTTCATTACATATGAAAAAGATAAAAAAAATATAAAAGAATAAAGATATATATGTGGGTATAATATATAAATATAAAAACCTAAACGTTTTATCTTTAATCAAATAAAAACCTATTATGTTTAGTATGTAACACTTCAAAATTGTTTACCGATCGATATAAAGTCAGCTAGGAGTTGGTGCTGTATGTTGTATTTGTGAACCTTCGATCTATGCCTTTTTGAAATTGGGAGTGATTATAGTAATTAGCAGATTTGATCTAATGAGGAAACATACCTTATATTAAAGACATATATATGATTTAAGAGAGGCGTGTTCAAATGGTTTTCACTAATATGTCTTTTCACATTTTGAGATGCGTTGGATAGTATCCATCGTCCAGGCGATTTATTTATTAATAAATTTATCAATCTGGAAAGCACTTCCTCTTCTAGAATTTCAAATGTATCTAAATGTTGTCTGCATGAAAATTCTTTATGTTTTTCCAGGCAGGCTATCTAGATTCTCTTCGTAAACTGTCGAGAAAAAAGATTATTTAAAATGTTTGCTATATCAGCACTGTTTGTTTTTTAAAATTTACATTTAATGTCCAGTAAAGGACCAATTGATTCCTTAATGGTAACTTTTTTATTAACATTTATTTTGTTGAAACTTATTTAGGATGTAAATCGTTTACGATGACCAATATGTAACTCTCAAAGTATTGCTGATTATCTAATTTGTGGATAAAATCGTTTACGTCGCAGCTCAATTTCTCGCCCGACAGCTATGTTTCTATGATTATTTTTCCAGCTCGAAGAGACGAATATCTCGACTAAGAGTTGGTAATAAAGTAACATACGTGATTTCTTAATAAAATTTTACTTATGAAATCGTCTAATTTATTTATTCCACCATGGCTCTTGGTTGAATTTCGTAAAGATCTAGCTTCTATTTTTATACGGAACAAAATCGTTTGTTTTACTTTAGATTGTCTTAATATTTTGTAATAAAAATCGAGCTAAATACCATGGATTTCAGATTTGCTGACTTCTAGTGTAAATTGTGCTCATATCGCAATACAATAGAGCTAGTATATAATCGATCCTTCGTAAGCTCCAATACAAAATTGGCGGTTCTTAAATTCGTGGGGAAATTTCAGTAATTGTTGTGTATTTTATCGTTTTCTAATATTTAATGGCTCATTATTAGATTATGTTATAGAGTCAGACTTCTTCCACATGGGTTCGATAACTCAACATTCTTACCAAGTTCAAGTGATTCATATTAATAGAGTCTAATAATATTGCTTTCCTCGTAGGGACTATAATGCAATTATTTGAGAAATGTGTGAAGATTGTTCGTCCATTAAAAGGATATCTTTAAGTAGCTTTCTGCCAGATCTCGCATCAAGTATTATAGATCGATTTGTGGGCTCAGCTATATATCCCTTGGAATTAATTGATGAAATGCATCTCGAGACTACTCGCTACTAATTCTTTGATTATATCAAATTGACTGGATAAGATCTTATTACTGATTGATGGAGTACAGGTGGGCGGATAGAACAATTGTTAAGTTTCGCATTAATTATATTCGCGATGTTTCGTAAGTTTCAAACCAACAAAGTATATCGCAATTTCATTTTAACAGCAGGCTAATTCCAGACTTTGAGTTCGTTGTAGGGTGTTATTATTGTTTAATGTAAATCATGAGAGGCTCCTCTCCCTCTCAACTTTATTATTGTTGTATCTATGTATGGAAGACGTATAAAGTTTAAGCCATAATTAAAATTCACGCGAAACAAAAATCACGATCTTTAAGTTGCACCCATGTGTTCATTTGTAATAATATGTGTAAGTGTTCATGTGAGTAGAACTATAGTGTACTAATTATTAATTTTTATGATCGGGATAACTTCTTGCGTTTAAAAGATTACCGCTTTACTATATTCGCGACAATATCGGTGAGGAGAGAGACTTTGTACGTCTCCTAGAAGGCGGAAAAGAAACCTGTCTGTGCTTTGCAATTGTGCTCTCGTGACTGTCAATTTGTCATATACTCTCATCTGATGCTCAAAGCGTCAGAACGCTCATTTGAATACTCGTACAAATTTCAAATAGACAACTCATCCATTTGTGCAATAATTAACATTTCTGTTCAGTAAATATAATTCCTTCAGATATTAGCAAAAAGGAATGTATTTCATCTGGCAGAAAATTCTTCCAGGTCTGGGTTTGAAAGAACAATAATTAGCTTTACATGGTTAATCTTCAACCTTCTAATAATTTAGTGTACGATGTGCAGACATTCCGCGCAAACAAAATAATGTTACGTAGTAATTTCCAGTTTGATTTAAGTTAGAGTAGCTATCCATAGTATTTGATGATCAAAGTTCGTTGACACACAGTAACCTGGATGGTGTAGCGTCGTCGCAAGCCACTTTCATAGTAGAAGGTAAGCCTATATATTTCCACTTAATTGTAAGTCTACTTAATTGTAAGCCCTTTTGAATATTTTGGACAAGAAAAATGCTTCTAGAAAGGCATTTATATATTTACATGTTATGTAGGATTACGACACAAAATAAAATATCTTTAATTCATGTTACGTACCATTGAAGTTCCATCAAAACTGGTTTCGTATTCACATTCTTTTCAACTCTTATGAGTGGCAAAAAGGGACTTCGCAGGTTGTAGTTCACATAAGTTAGGGTTACTTTAAATTTAGGTTTTGTACAGTCCCATTGTAGATACCCTGCTTGGTAAAATTGTCTTTTTTTCTTTGTCCTGTTGAATGGTCCTTTGTTTTTTTCATCTGTTATTTGTACGTCAAGTCATTAAATTTGTTTTGTTACAACGAACACTTAATGGCCTTTACAGAGCAGACATAAGATGCCGTCTGTGCGAAACATTTATTCAATGTGTGTGCTACCCGTCAAAATTTCTTTGTTTCTCAATGGATTACTGGTAATATTTGTTTAGGGAGTTAGTCGTACATTAATGTTTTTCATGTTAGAATGTTAGCCTATTTCATATCTACTCTTGTAAGCATGATTTACTTTTTGTATATATTACTATCTAACTATATTTTATTATATCACTAATATTCTTCTACTATATACTTAGTATTTTAAATGCTCAAGGTTGGCAAGTGTAGTTTTTCATGGGAGAATTTGAATATCCACGGCATAGTATTATTTACATCATAATATTATCAACGAGTAATTGAGAGAAGGGGTTGCAGGCATCTTGTTAATATATTAGTGTGCTCTTTTCGATCCTAAAAGCAAAAATTTATTTAAAAATAATATAAATCTGATTAAATAATAATAATAAATAGTGTAAAAGGAATTATAAAATATGACATAGTTTTCATTTTTTCTAGAAATAATCATGTAAAATACATAAAATTTTTTATCCCTTTTTTTAAGATTTCACCTCAATATAATATAATCTTTCAGAAATATTCCTAAATCTATTCCTACTGTCTTAAACATTTGCCGATACCAATTTATAACTAACCGATCTATATTAGATACCCAAGATCTTGTTCCATGACGACTGAAGAAAGGAAGAAAGACAGGAAGAAGAAACTGTACCAAGAAAGAATGACGAAAAAAGCATAGTAGAAGAGAGAGAAAGCGAAGAAGAAGAGAGAAGAAGAAGAAAGCAGAAGAAGAAGAGAAAGAAGTAAAGGAAGAGAAAAAGAAGCAAAGTAAAGACAGAAGTAGAGACAGAGTAGAAAGACAGCATAAGACAGTAGAAAGCAGTACAGTAAGAAAGAAGATAAGAACGTAAGAAGAAGAGATAAGAGAATGAAGAAGAGAAGTGAAACGAAGAGAATTAAAAGATCTCCAAGAATGAAGAAGAAGAAGAAGAAGAAGAAGAAAGGATAGAATGCTGACAACTTTGAGTTAGAAGTCAAGCTAAGAAGAAGAAGAAGAGAAGAGGAAGAGAAGAAAGAAAGATAGCACAAACACGATCGCAGGCTAAGAAGTCTGAAAACCAACGCACGCAAGTAAGAAGCAAGACAAAGACAGAAGTATGATAGATGCGCAGAAAGCGACAAGAAACGCAGAAAAGAAATCTGGCAACCGCACTAGAAGCAAGAGTATAGTCAAAGAGATCATATTGAGGGAGAACTATTAGAAGGAGACGAATTAAGGTGAGATAACAGGGAAAGGCACTACCAAAAAAAGTAATAAGATAGAAGATAGAATAGAAGAAGAACATAGAGGAGACGCGATAGCATTGACAGTAAGTGGAAAGCCAAGAAGCCGAGAAAGCACGCACGAGAGATAGGGAACAAGAAGTGACAGCGGTTTTTTCCACATATAGTTTTTTAAATTATCGAAACGTCAGTTCAAATCATCATGAAATCATTGATACATAATTTTAATAGTGAACGTATATCAAACAAACTTATAGTGTTTTCTTTGTCTCAAAAAGTACTTACCTGTTGGTGTTTTATTCATCAGTTTATTAGGGTAAATCATGTGAACGAGAAAGATGTTAGGAGAGACGAGAGATTGTGATGAAAGACGAGAGACTGTGAGGAGAGACCAAAGACTGTGAGAACAGAAGAGAGAAGACTCTGCAAGGAAAAGAGATAAGAAAGGAAAGAATCAGAACAACTACAAATGAAAAACTGGTAATGTAGTTAATTTAGAACAATTGTGTCAAGAACACTCCTCTAAACAGGGCCTTCGGTACAACAAACAATAAAATCGAGGACTTCAAGCACCACTGCAGAACCCGGTAAGTAAGGGGAATAACACACATGCAACACCGTTAAAAAAATACCCAGGCCTTACCACCTCCATTTAACATATGACTATTGTTCCGTCGACCACAACTATGATATACTAATACTCTTCTCTACGGAAGAGACTCCAACACATTCAATTAATACTTCATAATAATACTCCTCACTTCGACGTAATCTCTACCTGCTATTCATGGGAATATCTCACACACACACACATCGGTTTTTTTTTTTTTCTTTTTTTTTTTTTGTGCCAAGGATATTTTATCATACTCACGGGCTGGGCCCTTTCAAGGAAGGGCAGTAAATACAAAACATAATAGAAAACCCCACCCACGACGCCTCCAAGCTTAACTCCAAAGATGCTCTCAAGTGAGCGCAGACATGTGGCTTAGGATGCACAAAAAGATTAAATCTCAGTTGAAAACCAAGAAAGAAAGCAAGTCAGTTCCTATGGAACAGTAAATAGTTTGGAAAAGAAAGAGGCACCACAAACTGAACAAGTCCGGAGTTTTTAATACTGCACTGCGAATATTTCATGCAAGAGCAAAGGCATTCCCATTGGATAACCTCCAGGCGGACCGCTAAGGGTGGTGAAATTGCAAGAAGGTCAACATCCCCCAGGACAATTATCCTGCCACTTGTAGTACTCTATAGAAAATGAGATAGTGCGCCATACGTTACGTGGCACGAGATAGGAGGGTCATAGGGAGTCGTTTGAAAGAATGATAAACAAGTTTATTAGTGCTCTTAGCGCTTTAGCTCCCAACAATTTAATAGAAGCCGGTGCGAGCGGAGCTCTCGTTCAAATGTGAGAACAGTACTTTTTCCATGCAATGGCAAATAACCCCTCAACCTCCTTTCAGAGGAAAAAAATTCCCGCTCTACCTGAACAGTGGTCTCTCCGCTCTTTGGAGACCACCATTGGAAAACAAGTCTTTTGAGGTTTCCCAAACCCGATGTAGTCTGTTAAAATTCAGATGTAAGAATGATTCTTGTTGCGAATGGTGAGTACGTTAGATTCCTACTGAAGGAACTTCTAAAACTTTGCTTATTTTAGAAGAGGGACTGTAATCTGGTAAAATGACTCTTTTCAAAAATGATATAATTTTACAAGGTTTGCTAATGGACACCGGGAAACCCCATCCAGACGGCAAGAATAGAATCGGAAAGCTTGGAAGACGGAAGGCAACTCTAGATGCAAAAAGAAAGGGGGCCAGATTTGAAATGAGTAGAAAACGAAGAGTTAGAAACAGAATTATAAGTGCAGCTGAGGAGATCGTTGATGAAAGGTAGGGAAATAATAAGTACCTTGAAAATGATCGACGCAATGAAAAGGAAAATGAATCAATGAAAGAAATTGAAAATACAAATGAAGGAATTAAAGAAAATGCAGAAAAAGTGTTCGAACAAGCAAAAAAAAGATAGCAAAGTGAAAGAAAGAATGTATAGGAAAGTAGCTTAGATCGAGTATCCCTTAGCGTTGCCATTAATTCCCGTTCAAAGTCCTTTGGATAGTCAAGACACCGACATCGCAAGACTCCCCATCAGTCCTAAGGCGGTAGAAAGACTCAAAATTCAGTTAGACAAGAAAATATGTCACAAGTTTGACACCTCTGAAGCTATTCGAAAATGCGCATACGATGAATCTGAAAGAGTGAACTTGAGACTTCAGATGATTTCTGTGGATGAATGAGAGTTAAGGAATAAGTTTCAAAGATTTTTACGTATAGCAATAGCAAGTAAGAGCTAATAGGGTGACTAGTTTGAAGGATCAGAGTGTTCGTAACCTTTTTTTTTTCTGAATTGGTGAGCCCCTTTTCGCCGGCTTTCCCAGCAAACCTTGGGAGGAAAAGTTTTAATTATTACAAGCAAAGCAACCAGGAGTAGATTTGAATCGAGACAGGCCAGCTCAGAAACACACCTATCAACACGGATGGAAACCGTAAAAAGAATGATTCTCACGTCAGTTTAATATTGTATTATTCTTTTAACCAATACAGCTTGGACCATATACCACTGCTATCTCTATATCTATATGTATATAATAATAATAGATATTACTTCCTATTTCTATCTATCTATTTCTATCTTAATTCTATTCTATCTACGCAAGACTTCTGATCTAGCCTCGTGATCTTATCCTGCATCTTGCTTAATCTATCTTCTATATATATATATATATATTATTTATATTATATATATATAATATATAAATATATAAATATTATTTATTATTATATATATAGTATATATAGGTTAATTTCAGTTGTTAGGTCCTATTTTGTTCTAATTTATATGTGATTTATTGTTTATTCTTGAGAATTGATTGGACTAACTTCTTCATATCTTACTACACTGGTATATATATCTTTTCATTACAAAGCTGCATCTTTTCTTTGTGAATTGACAACTTCCTTCAAACGATTCGCATTAGAGAATATCATGCAATCAAGCTTAATATATGCCACTCAAACTTGAGACGACCGATGGTAAAGTCTCTTCTATCTAACGTCTCACAGGATTTCATCCTAATATAGGAACAGGAACAAAAGTTTCACATTTTTGAATTAAATAGCTCCTATTTAGGCGTGAAGTATTATATCAGTGAGCAACATATATTGTATAAAAAGAATAGGTTAAACTATAAAGATGTATATAAAAGAGAATTAAGTTTAAGCTAATATAATACACATATTATAAAATAATTATTAATAATTTCAATTATTCTATTAATTGATTTATTAAATCTTTGATGTTTTAGTCTTATGATAAATGTGATCTCAATGTGGTGCTAAAAATTTACAACGAAGGTTTCCATATGTAGTTTTGATGGAAAGCCATTTTTTTTTCTTTCGTTTAGACTGCTTAACAAAGCCAATTTGAGAGAAAAAGAAAGTTCGTTCTAGACAAAGAACAGTAATCGAAAACGAAAACAACAGAAAGAAGTAATGTCGCCGATACTGATGTCGAGACTTGAGTCTTGGCTCATGCTATATTAAACTGGTTTTCCACCGCTGGAAAAAAAACACGATAGACAAAATACTGCATTCTCCAAGGCAATCAATAACTCGCAGCGAAGACCTAACCGTGCAAGAAAGAAATCATGCCAGCAACAGCGCGAAATGTAAACGAACAACGTGAATTCGCTTTTTCTCATAGCAAAACCGAATCAAGAACATCATAACTACGGAAATACACTTTGGAGAAAAGAAAATGGAAAGAATGTCCCAAATGAGACAGATGAAGCGAAAACCAAACCACTTCATGTCACTGGTTATACTTATTATATATTTATATTATGTATTATTATCATATAGTATTTTTAAGTTTTATTCTAAACAAGATGCGTCTCATGATAATTATATATATATGGATAAATCCATATTGATAAGTATTATATGTATCTTTAAGTATAAAATTATCTTTATAATAAACAAACAAATATATTTTATTTATTTAGATATTATTATATTTTATTATATAAATATTAATATATATTATATTAAAGAAATATATAATATATATATATATATTATTAATATATTATATATATATATTATATATATATTATATAATTAATAATTAATGATATTATATATATATTATCTTATTATTTATATATTATCTTATAATTAATACTAATATACAAATAATATATATTAATATATATCATATATATATATATATTATATTATATTATATATTATATATTAATTATAGTATTATATATTTAATATATATTATTATATATATATTATATATAACTATATTAACTATTCTCCCCACTTGTTCTGATTTGCTTGGTTCCCACGATACGTATAGATTTGATCCTGTCTTGTACGTTAATTTACTTTGTGATTGTGTGTCAGATAATTTTTTGTTTTTTTTTTATGCTTTTAATATATATATATATATATATAATATTATAATATATTATATATAATCTTATATATATATTTATTATAATATATTATATATATATTATATATCCATTATATATATATTATATTATATATATGATATATATATATATATAAAGTTAGTATTATATAATAATATATATGATATTAATAAGAAAAAAACGAATATTCTATTCTTATCATTGTATTATTGTATGTATGTTATCTATCTATCTACCTATCTTATCTATCTTATCTATTATCTATCTATCTCTCTTTCTCTTCTCTCTTTTCTCTCTTCTCTCTCTCTTCTCTCTTCTCTTCTATATTATATCTATATATATATATATATATTATAATTAATATACTAATACTATTATTATAATATATTATATTATATATATATTATTATTCTATAAATATATATAATATAGTATTTATATTATAGTATATATATATTATAATTAAAAATATATTTAATATGATATTTTCAACTTGATACAGTAATCGTTGACAAATTCCAATCTTGGTGAGATAAGAGGTCGACATCATTTTTTAATAAATTATGACGATTTTACTTTTCCTGTCGACGATTTGATTATTATAGGTCCAAATAAAATTTGAAAAAATAAAATATAGAGACCTCTAATATATCATTTCAAATTTATTTTCAAATTTTCAAAATAAAATCTATGATTTATTATTTATTTTTATATATTTTTATTGCTAATTTTTATTTAAAATTATTTTTTTCATTCTATTAATACTCTGCTGTTTATGAATTTTTTCGATTTGAATGAGACAAAAAAACACGTAATAAAAAGAAGTGACAAATTCACGTGGACCTATTGGAGTTTTTATGATTATTCAGTAATGCTATTTGCCATCATTATTTTCTCACATAATACATAAATGTTAACTGCTATAACTTTATCAGAAGTCTTTTTATTACTGACGGAATAGTTTGGTTAATATAGCTTATAATTTGCCATCATTATTTTCTCACATAATATATAAATGTCAACTGCTATAACTTTTTCAGAAGTCTTTTTATTACTGACATAATAGTTTGGTAATATAGCTTATAATTCTGAAATACAAATTAATTGTTATTTCAATCAGAAGCTTTTACGTAAGTTTGACGAATATTAAAAGCTATAAATTTCTCTCAATTATGGTTAAAATTGCCTAAGATAAGGTATAGCTAATTAGGTTTTATTTCTATTTAATATTGTATCATTACAATCTTGCATTATTTCAAAAGAAGCTGACCAAACGACGGAACGGCATGGAAATGTGTTATAAAAGGTATTGTGCTGTTGGAAAGTGTAGAAGGGTAAGCCTTTTTAAAAAACAAGTTATTGGTAGATTATGTCTTCAACGCTTTTTTTTTTAAAATTAAGAGTAATCTCCAAATACTGCAATGAAAGATATCCTTTTCTTAACAGTAGGGATTTTACATTTGCTTTTGTCCTCTCCAAAATATATTTATACAATATGCAACTATTCATATTAATCAAATATAGATTCAGTCCCAATTTATGTGGTAGAATGGATTGGAGGAACTTCTCGTTTCTAAGGTATTGGACAAAATTATATAAATTTTAAATTTAAATTTTTAAGATACTTTTAAGATAATTTTAAATTAAGCGATACTCAGTAATGTTTTTCTTTTCATGTTTTAATTTTTACATCTAAACTTTGATTTTTGAGTTAATATTTTTTCTAGGAAATCTAAAGCCTCGCCCTTATTGATGCAACGCACAGAGAACTTTTTATTGATGTTCCATGTTCCCTGTTGCCCCTTGTTACCAAATGTTTCTTTATGTTTCTGTTACCAACGACAAAAGTCGCAGATTGTTCCCTTTTCCCATTTGAGAAGGTAAAGATCAATGAAAATTAGGAAACACCTTGCAATAAGCTGGAATCGAAATACATTCTCCTTAGTTAAGTTCACAAAGCATTTCGGATGAGGAAACGTTGATAGAAATGTCAAAATCTGTGAAGTGAAATAACTATCGAATTAAGTTAACTTTGGATTACAGGAAATATGAAATTATGTACCAGCAAATAAAAAAATATAAAGTAAGAAATTTAAAGAAGATTCTTGAGAGAAAATCAGTAAAGCTTTGAAGGCAGATATTAAAATGAAGACACAAAAATTTGATTGGCTAGTTTTTCGGAGAGTGAAAAAAAAATGTTTTATGAAAATATTAGGAGCTGATGCTGTATTTATTTTCAAGTTTTTCTGACGTCTTCTTTTGAACGAACATTATCGAACCTACATACTGTCATTTTTTCTGTTTATTGTATTCTACTAATTCACTATAAAAGATAATGCAAGAGAGCTGATCTCCTCAACTTATTATTCATAGCAGCAACATATCGCGAACTGCTTGCAGTTTGATTTCTGTGTGAATAAGTAGGCTTCATTGTGTTTTAAACAAGGAACCGTTGGGTATTTAACCATTAAAGAAATTCTTGTTCTTGGACATCGTTTCGTTCTTTCTCTGTGGGATTCGCAAGGCATTATAGATTATGGGTCCTACGGATCCTTGTAAAACGGAAATTCGAGGGATTTTACTTCGGCATATTTTTTTCTTTTGCTCTTCAAATTTGTGGTTTTCTTAGTTGGATAGATCTGTGAGTTGTTTTTCCCCTTTTGTAACCTTGGGCAAGTTTAACATATTTTGAGACATGCTTATACCTTAGTTAAATAGTTTTATGATTAATGTATACTTAATTAACATATCATATCACTCGAAATGTGATATTTAGAATCAATAGATATAATATAGTAATCTATATATTAACCAGAAAAAAATGGGGAGGGTAGGGTGTGGTGGTTTGATTTACTGATATATGGTAATTTTAGTAGTGATATTAGTAATAATACAGTAATAATTTATTTTATATGCAGTAGCATTCAATTAGTTCAGTTTATAAAGTTAGTTAGTAAATATAAATATTTGCTAAAGCATAATAGTATAAATACAATATAAATCGATAAATGATTTTTTGTGTTATGTAAACTACAAATATGTATTGATAATTTTTTGTTAATATATATATTCAATATATTATATTATAATAATTAAAAATATAGAACATAAAGTAGAAATTATATATTATAATAAGCAAATATTATCGTTATCGTGATATGATAGTTGTCAATAGATCATAGAATTTTACAAGGGGTCGAGGGTGAGGGGTGGGTATTGAGTTTGATTTACTCATGATTATTCACTGATTTTCTATATAGCTTTAGGGTTAAATGTATAAATCGTAATATTTTTACGTTATTATAAACACTCATGTAAAAGCATAGTTCTTTTTTACTAAAAAAAATAGTTTTAAATATATATAAAATAATATATCAAATATGTAACAAAAAAAAGAATTAAAATTTATAATACTAAATCCCTTAAAAATACTATTGAACCTTATAATAAAAAAATATTCAAATATAAATATAATAAAATCAGAAAAAGACAGGTAATGTAGCTAAACATAGAAGTATAAATCTTTTTAAAAATATATGAAAAGTTACCACAATAATATAAGGAGTATATTAAATAAGTAATTTAACTAGGGTGAAATCGTCTCAGTAATCACCAAAATTTCACCTAAAAGTAGTTAATATATATGTAGCGGAGTATCTTAATTATTATATATTAATGTACTATTGATTAACTAAAAAAAAATTAAAGAGTTATTAAAATTAATATAAATAAAATAAGTCAAGGTAAAAAGCAATTAGGTAAAAATGACAAATATATGAAAATAGGTTATGTAATAACTTTCTTTATTAACAGTTATAAATTAAAGTATATTTGGTTTAAATATATAAAATAATTTATAATATAAATAAAGTTAGAAAATTATATAATAAATTATAAAGTTTTAAATAAATAAAATAATCATAGTATATATTATAATAGCAAATACTTTACAAAAGATAATAATTAGAATATGTATAATTTAATATAATATTTATAGAAATATACATAAAAAAATAAAAAAATTAAAATAAATATATAGTTAGAAAATAAATTAAATAAATTAAAATAAAATAAAAAATTTATAATATAAGTAATACCACAGTGTAATATATATATAATTGTGGTATAAAAAATAATATTCAATGTTGAAAATACGTATATAAATTTCGGTTACAACTTAGGAATAAATATTACCTAGGTATTAGTTATACAATTATAAAAGAAACGCGATTTTGAAAATATAATGGTTTAGTCTTTCACGTTTAGAATAAATATATAGTTTATTCATTACTGCTGTATGCATTAGTAATTGCGATATGTAGCATTTATACATAGTAAAATCAAGTTATGTAATACATATGATATTGTATTTATTTTAGAGATTATTCATTTCCTATATCAAATTGATTAATGACGGATCGAAAGCGTCTGGTTAATCCTCTTATCTATTCATAATGTTTCTTAGCTTCTCCTATTTATTCCTTATATCTCTAAACTTACGATCATATATTATTAAATTTTGTCTTTCTTTCATCATCTGTTTTGTCTAATAAATCTGGTTGTATATTTTCTTATGAATATGGTCTATATAATATAGTATGCTCAGCTGACAGATTCGCTGGGCGCTTGGATGTAATGAAAAACGAATAGAATTTCGGATCAATAGTGCTTTGTTTCGTGTTACGCGACTCAATCCGAATCCATTTACAAGTTTAGTCTTTCTTATTTGATGTAGAGGAGATATTATAATTTTTATTTTGATGGGAGGCAGAAGGTCCTCGTCGTATAAAGGGAGGAGAACAGCAGTTAGTGAAACGTGAATTGTGTTCTTGCGCGAAGTGAGAATTAATCTCATATCGATACATTTTCGAAGTACTTCAACTATTGATTCTTTTTTTCCGATATTTTTTTCGCGCTATTCTTCTTAGGGCTATATTTTTTATGTTGATAACGCAATTATGAGTTTTGGTCGCTTGGTGGTTAAGTACATTCTAGTATCATATAGTCACCTTCCTTAGATGTGTTGATGATTATAGGTATAAAAAAGTCTTCGCTCTGTAATTGTCTTGTTCGCTATTACATCATCCTTAAAAGTACATTTCAAATCTTTAAAAGTATAGTTTCTAATCATCTTTACAGTAAAGTAACATCATGGGGAAATCTACACGCTTACTTAAGGCGATTATGAATAGGTTACATTATTGTAATTTTCTTTCGATTACATTTTTCATTGTAATGCCACAGTGCACGTAGAAGACGATATTACAACATCAGATTTAGGGGTATGGGATCAGGATAACATTGATTGGAACATTCAAAAAGATTATCGATCATTAAACATCTAGGAACCAAAGCCTTTGGGGGTCCGCCATTTGGGGGTTAAATCTTGGTTAGGACGTAGACATCGGAAGTCGTCCTCAGACTTAATTCGTTCAACCGATTAAAACCTAACCTTGGACGTCAAGCTTGAAAAACCAATGTTGCCAAAATGTTGCTTTGCAACATTTGCACCATTGGTTATTTTCTTGAGTTAGGTATGTTTGTATGGGTATTCGATGTTCATCCCTATCTCTCTCTCTACATTTAGGTTGTTTGTTGATATTCTGGTCGTTTTTCTTGTATATACTCTTTCTCGGAATAGGATCGGTGTTAAAATTATTACTCGCGCAGCTAGTCTCGTCGATTTAGGTAGTCTGAGGCTAGGATTTCTAGCCTTATTATGACATCGATGTGTGCTATTTCTTGATGTTATTATTCTTAATCGTCTATTGGATATTTTTATTGTTTTTAGTTTTTATTATATATATATCATCTCCTCTATGATATATAATTATTCAAATTTTATTAATCATAAATTTTATATTTACATTAAAGTTATATAAATATATTTATTTTTAGATAGTGAAAAAAATTAATATTTTATGATATAAAACTTACTGTAAAAATAATTAATGACTATATTGCATTATCGGTAATAATATGTAACACCTTTACACAGTGGTTGAATTGACGTGTTAAATGTTATTACTGTTGTTTACATAATTCTTGTATATTGATTTATACATTAACTATTCTATACTTCGGGTAGTATATTTAATTTTCTAAGGTATGTGAACAAAAGAAAGTTATACATCGATTATACATAAACAACTACTTTTGATTAGTGTTCATTTATATGCATATAATGTATGACAAGTGATTAGTATAATGTTGTCTCGGGAATGTTATATATTAATATATATTATATTATATATATATATAATATTAATTAATATATATTATGTTTATTATATATATATACGGTATATATAAATAATTTTTATATTATTTCATTATTATTAATATATAATATTTAACTATAATATATATATATTAATTAAAATATTATATATAATATCAATTTCTTATATCATGACTTTATATTTAATATATTTATTTGGCCAAATTAAATCAAGGCATGTGATTGGTTGGAAAATAGTTATATTCTATATTATATCGCATCTTTTTTCTCAATCTCTCGGGATGCTTGTATAGATAATTATTAGGAAAATAATTTTCCATAAACTATATGTTAATAATACCAGATTGGAATTTTAACATCGATACTTGTTAAATGGTTTTTTGAACATATGAAAGTATAGAGAACTGGAAGGGTAGCCTTGCATGATGTGTGAGATTACATATAGAAAATTAAGATCAAAAAAAACATTTCACTAATTTCTTCCGAAATTTAATCATAGTACAATATTAAAAATAATCAAAAAGGATTTTACATAAATATTTCATTTACAAATTATTACAATTTGTGTATTAATAAGATATTTAATTCTAACCATTGATATATACTTTGTTTTTCAATTTCGTGGCCAGAAAATCTTTTATAAAACATGTTGGTACTTTTTAATATAAAAGAGTTATGGCTGCATAAGCTGTGGTATTTTAACGGAATGATAATAGTGTTTTAATAGTGTTCTATGCGTTAATAATGCCATTAAATACGTTAATACTTACTTTAATTATAGAATAATGCGATAAGTGATCTTTGTGAAGAATTAATAGGATAATAGCTTGCTTGAGCTATTGAAGTGTTGTGACATATATATTTTTTGCGACACATAATTACAGAGGGCGGTGAACAAGCTTTTTTGAGGGAGTGAGGAAGTTATTCTAATAATTTGTTATTGGACTCGTTAATAGCCTTGGTAGCATGATTCCGTAGTGTGTTATTTACAATGAGTAGTTAGTGATTTTGTGTTATTATGCAAAAAGATTCGGAACATGTTTCTTATGTAGGTTTGTTTAACGATTTTTTTGCAAGATGATGATGAACCTTGTGAGAGTGTCTATAGTTAGATTTAATCGTAGTAGAGCTTTTTTTATCTGTATTCGGAAAGGTAGATCTCGTGTTGATATGATTTTATTTGATAAGAGATAGAGGTAGGGGATGATACAATTTAATGTGTGGTCTCTGGTGTTTGAGATCTTGAGACAATGTCTTTTCATTCTCTCCGAGCTTGATAATTGTAGGACATAGATAATTGGTAGTTCGGAGCGAATATGTATGTGAGCTTCGTTTCGCTATTGAATAAGTTGTTAAGTTAGACCAACCAGGAGAATACTGTAAGCTATTTTTGCTATACCTTAAAGCGTTGGTTGGATAAGTAGAGTAGGTTTATGTTATTGATGAACGCTGCAATGGTGTCTTTATCGATTTGATATTGATATAGGAGCGTTGGATCCATGTTTAACCCCTCGGCGGTATTGTAATGAAAGATAGTGATTCGGGTGAGAGTTAATGAATGTTGAGTTTGGTATGTATAGTATGAAGTGGTAAGAGGTGACGCGAAATTGATAGTTGTTGGTTATATCTGTTATAATGATTGTAATATCGATATAAGATAGTATTGCATTATGTTGGTGTCTTTGCGTCAGAAGTGCATTTAGAATTTAAATGATTAGTTAGAAAGTGGTATTTAGGATTATTTTTTAGATGTACTTTGGTATTTTGACTCGATCGTTAGGCTCATAAATTTCCGCGCTACGTCAAAACCATTCTTTAGCGTTGGATTGGATAGGGATGAAAATATCTGAGTGTATTATTAGGAAAAGAGAAGATAGAATATGCAATTTTTTTCATACAGTGTCATATAGAGAGTGGGAAGAGAACAGTGACGATATTAAAATTTAGAGTTGTTGTGCGAGAGTTTTTGTTTACTGATTAGCTACGAAGAAATTGCTGTATTCGTTTTTTTTTATCTTTAGTTGGATCTTTATGGTGACAGAGTGCGCAAATATAGAAAGTTAAAAAGAGATATATGTCAATTGTTATTTTGTATCAGATAATCATATGTTGGTTACAAAGTTACATTTTACTAGATTACGTATGGCTAGGAGATGTTGTTTGAATGATGGAATAAATCATATTTGTATTGGAATATTGTTTACGTATTCAGACATATTTTTACTTCCATAAGCGATCGGCTGGAGAACTCCATTGTAGTTATTATTTAGATAAGAGGGATTATCGGGAAGTAGAGTTAGTGAGATAATATACAAATAGTATTTCAAAATCAAATTATTTATCTATTGATGTTAGATCGGAGAATCAAGCAGGAAGGTTTGGAATAATCTCGGACACGGCTTTAGCGCAATATATCTTAAATATAATTTTGAGTAAGTTTTCTATGTACTATTTTGTTGAAACTGTGGAAATACATGTTTGTGTCGCTCTATAATTTCAGAGAGGTATGTGGAGAAGTACATTATTTTCCGATAAATGTGTACGGAAGAGGTTGAATAACGGTTTAGAATGCTACAAATCTATCGGTATATTATTGAAAAGATTTTGAAATAAATCTAAGAAATAGAGCGAATATAACTGGTACACTAGAATACGATTTACTTTACTTGAACTTGATTTGAAAGCCATTATGAAAGATAATTTATTGAGTAGATTTTTCTTAAAAAGTAATATCGTTAATAAATACTTAAAAATCCTTTCGGCAAAGTAGAACAATATAAAATTCATAGTAACATTAAATTAGCTATGGGGGAGAGGAGGCGGCGGAAAGAATGTGGGGGACTTCGAGAGACGTTGATAAGCCAAAAAAGTAATATTGATCTAAGTCTACAGCATGTCTTAGGCACTAATCTTAACAAGTTAAATTTAAAGTGGTGAAATATTGGAATGGGAGTTATCGAAAATTGTTTTGATATGAAGAGTATAGTAGTCAAGTTGGTAATGACTTGTAGTGATATAAGTATATACTTAAGTAACATGACATGATGATTGTGAATAGCTTAAAGATGTTTATTGTAAGATTAAAAATATAGTAGATTAAACATCTGTAGTATTTTACGGAACTGACAAGATGGGGGCTATAGATGACTGAGTGTGCACTCTTTGTAGATCTGGGGAAAGTAGTTGGGTCCAGAATGTGATCTTTCTAGGAGGACTATCTGGTTAGATTTGAGATTATTATGAGTATTTGCATGAGAAAAAGAGTAGATGAATGTACTCTGATAGATACAATTATAAAAATTTTAATCAATTTTAAATTTTATAAATATAACTATTAAAGAAGAAGTAGAGGATTTTATTTTTAATTATTCGGCGTGCAACTGATTATCTTTTGCGTAGCATGATGATTAGAAGTTGTAGCAAGTATTATGGGCGAGGTATGTAAACGTGATATGTAGGTATATTAGTATTAGATATATTTATATAGGATTGACTAGAAATATAGAATTTGATTTATTATGACTAATAGTATATGTAATACTATGTTATATAATATTATTGAATATTATATGGTAAATATTATATATATATTATTAATTAATAATTGATATATGAATATGAGTGATTGAATAGTTAAATAATTTATGGTTTATTTCTCAGGTCTTTTTTAACGTATTTTAATTTTATTTGTCCCAAGTTCATATATCAAACGAATATTTATGAGTTCAATTTAGTAGGTATAATGCTAGCTATTTCTAATATTTTATATATATATAATATATATATATATATATATATTATGTATAATCACCTATTTTTATCTATTTTTTATTTCATTTTCGTTTCATTATTGGTACGTTCATCTCTCTCTCTCTCTAATCTACCTATCTCTCATTTTCTTAATATTATATAATTAACTATATATATATAATATTATTATATATATATAATATATATATTATATATTATAATATTAAAATAATTTAGTTGGAGTAAATCGTACACCTCTAATCCATTTCTCACGCTAACGAGATCGCCTATGAATATTAATATATAATATATATTATATATATAATATATTTAAATATATATATTATTAATATAATATAAAATAAAATATATTATATATATTATATACTATATAATATATTTATATATTATATTTATTATATATATTATATATATATATATATTATATATGATATATATATATATATTATATTATTATATATATTATATATATCAGAGCTGGGCAGATATTTAATACTTTATATATTAATATGACAAATGATTTATAATACATTTCCTGTTACTTTTTAAATATACAGTATATTTTAATATTTTATTCTCAAATTCTTAGATAAAAATGATATTTTATAAAAATTTCAATTGAAATGGTTGTAATTTATATTTAAATAGCTAAGAATAAAAATTCTGATGATAATACACGTTCATTTTCATTGTTTGTATAATAACTAAAATATGTAATATTGAGCTATTGTTGAAAATTTATTTTTTTTTTTTATTATTGAATTACAAATATACATTAGCAAACTTCTGAAAAAGGAGTAGAAGAAAGTGTTGTTGGCATATAGTGGATAGTAATATTTATAATTCTATATGATGATGATTAAACATTTTTTTGGTATTTATATTATTTTTTTATGACAGTTTTGTCATTATGGCCAGGAGTAATTTTATATTTTTTGCTGGTTTAATTATATGCCTGGAAAATCTGTTCCATTTGCATTAATTAATGAATTGGTTATTGAAAAAGAGTATTATAAATTAGTACTTGATGTTATTGTGATTATATAGATAATATATTGATAGTAGTAGTGTGGTGTTGTGTGTGTGCTGTGTGTGTAGTGTGGTGACTTTTATACAATAATTAGTTTGTGTGTATCGAATTCTTCTCAGTCGATTTTTTGGATGTATAGGCGATTACGGAATGATTGAGGTTCTGACGCAGAGTCGGCGGGCAGGTGGAGTAAATTCTATTCTTCACGGGTATGTGTCTTATGATCTTTTGGGAGTCTGCTATAAGTGAAGTACGGAGAAGAATTTCGTTGATTTTCTGTGTCATTTTTCTTTGATAATATAAAGAATAGTAGCAATATCAATATTGTCCTTATTT
Organism: Trachelipus rathkii; assembly: GCA_015478945.1. Taxonomy (NCBI): domain Eukaryota; kingdom Metazoa; phylum Arthropoda; class Malacostraca; order Isopoda; family Trachelipodidae; genus Trachelipus; species Trachelipus rathkii. The sequence continues at coordinate 40,577 of JABUQX010064627.1, forward strand.
GCCCTCTAAATCTTCGTTTTGAGTGTTTTTCTGTGTATGTGTAGTCATTTTTTCAGAATATTCATTTTTTTCGATAATTTTTTTTATATGTTTATAATAATCTTTTATTACTTACACTCTATCATAATATTTTTTTCGAAATAATGATACTTCAACTTAATATAAAATATATAGATTAGGTATATACTTAAGACTTTAGGATTAATATGAAGTATTTTTTTTATGATTTTTATAATATTTGTATTAAGGAATAGTTCAAATTAAAATCTACTTTTTTTTTGTTTTTTTACAAAAAAAGATAGTTTGAAATTATTATTTATTTGATACCTGGTATTAAGTCTAATCGCCGGGTAAAGGACTTTCTAAATTTAGGCTCACTATAAGTTAGTTTTTTTTTGTTTTTTTTGTAATGAAAAATTGCGAAAAAATTTTTATCTACTCATGATGAATCAAGATGTAATATTACTAAGAGCTATATGTATTCGGGGAGATATCCTTTTTCAAACTTTAGATAAATTTTCTTTAGTAGTATATATTATATATATATATATATATATATATATAATATTATTATATATAAAAATATTAATTATATAAATTTTATTAATTATTATATTATATATATAATTAATATTTATATTATATATATATATATATATATTATATATATATATGTTATTATTATATATTATTAATATATTAGTATATATATATATTTATTTTATTATAATATTAGTATAAATATATTATATATATATATATTAATTTATGTGTTATGGGATTAAGATTAATACGTCATCGTCATCGTCATCGGCAAATATCGGCATATTTTTTTCTCAATCGTCTATACGTCATCGATTAGTTCAAAATCATAGGCCAATTATTTATGCCTATGATTTTTCATTGTGTACTGATTAATTGAATAAGTATTTAAATATTTTAGTGATAATAATTGTGTAAATTATTACAATAATTTTAATTATTATTTAATTATATTATATATATATAAAGATTAAGAAATATGTTTATAAGTGCTATGTATATTAATAGTATATATATTATAATTATTATATATTATTAGTTATATTCAAAATTCATTGATTTAATATAAAATAATATTCAGTTTTTTATTGTTATTTCTTTTATTTTATTTTTATATAATTTTATATTATTTCATTATTAAAATATAAAACATTAAAATTAATTTTAAATTGAATAATAACAAACTATTAGTTTATAGTACTTACTTGTTGAGAATACATAATCTAAATCATTAGTAGGTTTGGGTCTATTAACTAATTTTGTGCAACCTAACAATCATCTTATAGGATTAGGTACATAGAGTAATAGGCTTTTGTAAATATTCTTAATAAGGAGCTTAAACAGATCTACATCTTGGTTTATATACCTAGTTGTTATAGGTCTTTTATATTCTAGATTAGTCACCATGACCATGCTAGGTTTAATAAATAGATAGTAGGTCCTACTGTGAGACTATTTAGTTAGGAATAAGTGTTTATATTAAAATGTGTAATAGGATGTAAGGTATGCACAGATTAAATTAACTAAATATATGATATTTATAATAATTATGTAATATATATATATATTATATATATATATAAATGATTATATATATTAAATATATTATATATATATATATAATAATATTAAGAGTTGATATTATATTATTATATTATACTTGTAATATATGTATATATACATTCCAGTTGATAATTTGAGTGCCTTTCTGTCTGCGTTTTATATATTAACACTCATTTATCCTCTATCAGTAAACTATTACTTATGAGTACACTATCTTTATCCCCCATATATTAATTAAGCATACATAGACTTAATATCAACCTACCTTTCCCTAGACACATCTTACAGACATAACTATCCATTATATCCCTATGTGTGGGGAGAAAAATCCCACATCGTATGTCTAGCGTGTCGTAGACGGCTAGTGATGGTGGTAAGTTAGGTTGGCTGCTCAATAAACTTATCTTTTGCCAGGAATGCTAATGCATTGCTCAGAGAAGGTGTGATCCCGTAAGCGGCGGTCTATCGCGAAAATTGATTAATTAAATGGGTACATGGATCATGGAATGTCAGAGGAATATTAATGTATTGAGAGAGAGTAGATGAGATGTATATTAGATACCCGGGAACTATGAATCTCCTTTAAGCTGTGACTGATCCAGTTGAATGCATTCAACCAGGAAATGGTGAATAGAATGTAATAGTGTGGTGTGAAAGTGTTATTGCTGTTGGTGTTTTAAAGGATATGAGAGGGGGATAATAGAATAGATTTGCAATTCTGATGAGCGACTTGTGGTAGAGAGCTATATTAGATAGCATATTTTGTGTGTGTGAGTGCTAGAATTTCGAAAGTTTAAATTATTTAAGTTTGAATAGGTAAATGTATGTGTGGTTGGACATATGGTCATTTGAGGGTAATGTTAAAGAGTGCGATTAGTTTATATTGGGTATATATCTAAATGAATGTTTTGGATGGTGATGATAGGGAATTATAGTTCATTATTGCCTAAATAATCTGCCCACTTAAGGATTTATTTTTTTAAAGTTGGTACACCGTTCACAGTACAGAGACATATATACAAAGGTAGGGGTGTAGTATTATACTCAAAGTTATCTCCTCTAGCGAAGTATTATCCAGATCAGATTTGTGTCGCATGAGCGCAGGCTTTAAAGTGGGGGACGACTGTAAATTTATGATATAAGACAGTGCGCATATGTGAGAGTAGAGGAATTTCTCGATAGGAGGGTTTGAGCAAGGAAAGAAGGAAGCACATGCGCAATCGTAGTAAGATGAGTTATACATATCATACACAAATGAGCACACAACCTTGTATGACGATCGATCTCTGTGTAAGATCAGGCGTGTAATAAAGATATTAGGTGGTTAAGCAAATGATAAGTTCCTCGAGCATATTTGCTGTCATGGGTATTATGATGCCATGATAATAAGAGTATAAATGCAACCACAATATAAAGTTATTAACTTTTGTGCTCTTTGGATTACGATAACCCTATCATACAAAGCGGGTGAAACATAGAGTACACTTCCCGAGATATGAGAGCTAAGTATCTATTCATATCAAATAGGGCGTGAATAGAGATACTTGTTATATAGCTGGAGAACTGAGAAGAGGGAAAATAGGTTCTAGCATGTCTCTATAACAGAAGCCATGATTACTTTGAGGCTAGTCTAAGTGGACGAACGCTGTAGGTTATTGGACATTGAAAGGTTATTCATAAGATACATTTTTATGTTTATGTTAAGGCAGGATGTATTTATATTGTCACAGGAGAGACGAGTAGATACATGTCGTTAAAGAGGATAAGGGTAAAGTTTTATATAAAATAGGGCGATCGTTTTATAGTAAGATAGGAGAGAATTTGCATAGAAGGGAATTAGGGATTTTACGTAAGAATAGAACTGTATAGAATTTTCACTAGAAGGAGTTCTGAGATCCTCCATCGGTTAAGATTGACATCATTCATGATAGTCAGTGCCGAGCATATCAGAAGTATAAAGAGAAAAAATTTAATGAAGATGATAAACTTACTAGAATGTAAAAAATATTTAACGATAGTCATGAGCAGAATATGAACTATAGAAAGAATGACGGGAAAATGGAGAAGTCTATTGAATATTCAAGCAAAAGTAGCAAGTGGTGGCGTATACATTCTTAAATCTTTTTTAGTAGTATATATGATATCGTGCAGGTGAGAAGATCTTAATGAAAGTGTATAAAAATATAATGTTAGGTAGTATATGTAATAAAGCTAGAGATGAACTTAATATTAGATACTCATGAGATAAGATAGGGTTTAATTGTGATTAAAATATAGAAATAAAGGGTTTAGTTGTGATTAAAATATAGGAATTAATGATTTAAGAAAAGATATAGAGAGATAACTTCTGAAAATAATGGGAGCTTGCGGAAAGAGAGGCACTCAGTTTGACCCATGCGATGACATACCCGGTCATAATTATTTGAGTATGTCAAGCGCCACAGCAAGTCTACCGTAGTTCTAAGAGATGAAAACATAAATTCGGTTAGATTAGGAAATGATATATCGACAGATAGAACTCGTGAAGCGCTGAGCCGTTCGAGGTATCGAAGAATGGATGAGTTTCAGATAATCAAGATAAGTTTATAGTTGAGACGTTGGATCAGAGATTTAGATAGAATAAAGTGAGAGCTATAGGTCGGAATAGTTAGATGCAGCATATATGTTATTTCACTTTTTTTATATATATTACGGAATAGGTTGACTATGTGTGAGCTCATCCATATGAGTGGAAATATGCTGTATTTGAGACTAGGGTAGTAATAGGTTGAGCAGGGGGCGGGGATTGACAGGAAGAACTAAAAATTGGGAGTGAAATGCATGTGGTACACGTTTCCTACCTTTATAGATATATTGGGATATTGCCGATCAAATTGTTAATATATAGAGCCTATAAGACATATAGGACTGGCGGAGAAGGAGGAGGAGGAATGATGAATTAGTCTGGGGTTGAGTTAGTATTGGATATAATAGAGGTGAAGAGATTGCTTTTAGTTGGAGAGGATAATCAAACAGACGACAATGGGTCATCAGTAGATGGGGAGTAGATTATAGTAGCTCGTTTGCTTTACTGATATGGTTGTGAGGGCGAAGCTTTTGTGTGTGAAGTCAAATAATAGAGTATGTTATTTTGGTTTTTGTATAGTAGTGTATATATATATATTATTATTCTATATTATATATATATATATATATATATATATATATATAATTTATATGTTATATATATATATATTATATATATGTATAATATATTATTAATATATATATATAATATATAGATAGGGACAGGGCAGCAGCCGGCTTTCACTTTTTTCGCTTGTAGAAACTACTGAGACCTAGTCATTGGAATTTTCGGCTAGAAACATGATATATCTGAAGGGCTCTGGGAGAACGAGTTTCCAGGCCAAATGGAAGACGATGCTAGTTCATGAGGGTGAAACCTACCTGAGTGGTCTAACTAGGACTAGAGTCAGATTCCAATTACTTCTATTTCTATTGTTGTATGAAAGGATAGATTTATATATATATATATTAGTATATTATAATATACTATATTATATTATTATATTTATAGTATATATTTATATTTATATGTATACTATGCGAAAGTTTTATCTTGATTTCCTTGTTCTGCAAGTGAATATATAGATTAGTTGCATTTTGCTTTGCAAGTGAATCAATAAGGTTAAGGTTAATTGCTTTGCACGTGGATGAATATAGGTTTAGAATTGCATGCTTTGCAACGATGAATCCGTCTAGGTTAGGCTGCATTGCTGTGCAACGTGTATAGGTTAGGTTTTATTGTACCCCTTTTTATTGCTTTAGGTTATGAATAAGTTTATATATATATATATTATATTAATATAATTAATTATATATATTATATTATTATATTATATATATTTTATATATATATAATATATATAATATATATTATGTATATCCTCTCAAGTTGTTATAGGTGTGTTCTAATGAGTATTGTACTGGATCAGACGTGTCATGCAAGGGATGGAACGAAATCATTGTAAAAATCAAACTGATTTTTTTTTATTTGAATTTTTATAAATTAAATGATTTTTTTTGATTTGATATTGATTTTTTATATTTTTTTTTATTATTTTTATTATTATTTTTGGTATATTTAGGTGATTTATTAAATAGAAATAATATAAAATAAATAATATATTGAGTTTTTAATATATAAATTTTTTCAATTTTCAACAACTATTGGCATTGTAACCCGTAAGTCTGTAACATTCTTTTGTGTTGATGTTTCATTGTTTCCATTGTAAGATTTTGACCCCAGAGCTAGGGGCCTTAGGGTTAAAAATTGAAATTAATGCCAAGATGAGACTAATTATTATATGTTGTTTTGCATCACTGGATCGTATAATACATCAGATATGTTAGACAGTATTGATATTTGTATATCAATTTGCACCTTATTAAAAAAGACGCATAGATTATCGCCTGAAGGGGGACGTAAAGAAGAGGAGTAGATTTTTGATTGGACTTTGAGGATAAGAATATCGGCTTGAGGTGTGGTCTAAGATAAGGCCATAGCGGCTTTTTAAATATATTCTTATTTATTATTTATTAACTCCGGGGTTGATGGGCATTATAAAGTCTTCAAATTCTTCTTATTATATATTTTTATTGGTTGACGTGGGCCCCAGTAAAGGACCATGCGGGTTCTCAAGTATTATTCTTATTTTTTATGAGTTATTTTCTATTACGGGTAAATGCGGTGTTAATTTTATTTTTAATTATTTATTTATTAATATATTATTGGTTGCTGGGACAGTCTAGATAGGATGCATTCTGATTATTCTTATTTATAATTTGCTGGATTGGACTGGGAAATTCTGAGGGCCATGCGGGTTCTTAATAATTATTTAATTTTTATTGTTGATGGGAAGTCTCAAGGACATGCGGTGCCTTTTTTAAGAATATTAAATTTTTTATTTATTTAATGAGTGTGGGACATTCTAGAGGGCCAATATTGCGGTTTTAATTATTATTTTTAATTTTTAATTATATATTTATTAATATCTTTATAATTATATATCTATATTATATCTATATATTTATATATTATATATATATATTTATTAATTATATGATATAGTATAATAAAATTAATAGTATATTATTATTATATAATATATAATATATATAGGACTTAGGGTTTATCTTTAAGGTATTAAGTTTATATGAAGAAAATGTACTAGAATTTCTGATTTTGTTTCCCGAAAAGTGCAATGAGTGTTTTTTTTTTTTTTTTTTTAAACCTAAAGGATCAAGAGGTAATAAATAGCCATATTTGAGAGTCAGGGTCTTCCGGTCCAGCGGGACGGGGGAAATGTCCCTCTGTACTCCGTGGTCGAGACTCTTAAAAATATAATATGAAAAAGAACTATAAAAAAATTACAAAATTAATCATGAATTGGTATGGATAACGTTTTTATCTGTTTACCCAACGTACATGCTCGGGTGCCATTGGCAGATTTCGCAGATTGTCGTATTTATACATTTTATGTATCTTCCTTTTATAGGATATGCCTATATATATAATATATAGTTATATATATTAACCTTATGATAGTAAGGGGCAAGAAATCACTATATAATATTATATATTATAATATATATATTATATATATATATTATAATAGGTTATATATATAATTTATAATATATATATAATAAATAAAAAAAATATATATTATAATATATAACTATATGTATATAATATAATATTATATATATATATTATATATTTATCTTATAATATATATATATTATATAATTATATATTATTATATATTATATATATATATATATATAATGCATATTATAGCTATATATATTTATATATATATATATATAGTATATATATAATAATAAGTTATATATATATATTATATTAGATATTATATATATTAATATTAGTAATATTTTATATATATATCTATAATATTATTATATATACTGAGGTCCGTCTATTAGGGGGATTTCATGTACACAAACACTGAATGGTTGGGTCCTCTATACCGATTTAGGTGGGGAGGAGGCCGAATCAATTCAGCATTCAACGATATGGATCAACTAATTAAAGAACCATCACACATTCCGGATCGTCTAACCAATTTGAAACCACTTGACCTATGTTTCACCACAGTCCTTCTCTCCTATAAATAAAACACCTTCGCTCCTATTGGTAAATCTGACCAACACTTATATCTCTAATTTTAATACTTTTTCACAGCTCAATCTGCCCTACTCGCTTTTCTGGCCTTTGATGGGCCGATTGGGGGCTTGCGTTGCTTCTACGCTAACTATACTTGGAATGACTGCTTTGTCTGTGACGCTCGACTTCTGCGATAAGTGGGAGCTGTATATCGTTGATGGGATGAGCAGGTTTATCTTCTCGACTAAATCTTTCTCTCTCTTCATAATTCATGGTTCGATCGTGCTTGTTTTCCTGTCCATTCAGGCTAGAGACAGCGCGTATCGGGAATGGAAAATTTGTTCTTCTATCACTCTCGCATTTTCCATTCAGCTTGATCATGCTCCTATCACTCTTCGACGAGCAAAGCGGGCTTTCATCAAACGAAGTGCGACCTCCTTGGTTCTCTACTGATAAAATCTTTCTGGCTCTTGCCAAAAACATCTATTTCTCTTATTGATCTGATTGGCTCCGTCCGATAATCTCCAATGAAGGTCAATCTCTTGGCCTCCTATTTTCTCTAACTCAACCGTGACGATTCTGGCATTTCCTCCTCCTCCTTTTCTCCTTCAGGTGTCCTATGTCTTTGCTGGTGATTACATTTGATCGGGTGCATGGGCTCTGGAATTTTTGAAGTTAGGAAGGGCGGGTGGCCCGGATGGATTCCTCCGAGTTTTGGAGGGAGCGTGTGCTTACGTGCTACCGCCCCTCGTTAACCATATTTCTCTATTGTCTCAATACTAGCCTTTCCTCAGTGTTGGAAGCCGCTCTACCTATTTCGAATAAAGGAAGCCGCTCTGATCCTTCTAATATCGCCCTACAGCTCTCACCTGTATTATATCTAGATCTTTGAAAGCCTTCTCGAAGCTCTCATTCTTGACCCATCATGGATCTCATTCTCTCTTTGCGATGCAGTTTGGCTTTCGGCGTTTCAAGGTCTATTGGTGAAATACTTTCTATTAAAACGATTTTATGGTTTCCGCTCTTAGGAACTAGGGAGACTTGCGTGGTGGCTTGACAATATCAAAGCATTTGACCGGGTATTGGCACGCGGCACTGTCTCCAAGTCCTCCTTTGGGTTTTCCTTCCTTACTCTGTTGCTTACTTATGTCTATTTTTCTTTTAAGTCGTTCATTATCGGCTGTTTTTGATGGAGCGACTTCTTCTTCTTTTTCTGTCAATAGTGGTGTTCCTCGGTTCTGTCTTATTATCTCCTATATTATTCCTACTTTTCATTATTTGAATCGTTCTTGCACCTCTAACTTTATCCACTCATATGCGATGCCTCGACCTACTCTATCTCTCTGTGCCAACTCATTCGTCAATTCTATCTCTTTTTACTTCTAGAATTGGCTCTCGTCTCAATCTTTCCGATTATTCTTCGCTGATAATGATAGAATTTCGATTGGGGTCCGTCTCACCTTGTGAAATTTAATTCTTTAAAACTCAACTTCTACAATTCTCTCGTAAAACACCTTCTAAACTTTCCTATCTCTTTCGAGGTTTCTCTCGCTCTCCTGTTGATATAAACATCCTTGGCTCAACAAAAAAAAAAATTCTTTTGGAAACTTTTTTTTAACGGTTGCTTAGGGCGGCCTCAAAGAATGGGAAGTTTGTTCAGACTGCGAGATATTTTTCTCTTCTAGTTACTCAGTATACAGAAGGGTCTCATCCGACCTGTATGGAGTAGCTGTTCTCAATGACTGGGGGGGGGCTCTGGTTTTCACCGAGCTTTATGGACAGGGTCGAGTCAAAAGCAAAAAGGCTTATAAACCTGTTCTGTACTTAACTGCATTGACCCTCTATCTCTGCGGCGCGAATGTTGGTGCTTTTATCTATTTCTATAGGTTGGTGCGGCAGGTGGTTCTAAGGGAATAACTCGCGTACCACCCACCTTTACGTCGCCCTCGTCGCACAAGGGGTGCTGTGTCTGCTCACGAGTTTGGTGTAGATATTGGTTATCCAGGTAGTTTTGCTGCGGTGTTCCTTCTTTCCTGCCACCCTCTGTTCTGTGGGAATCTCTTCCATCTTCTGTGTTCTGCTGAATTATCTCCCTCATTTAAAGCCTGGTCTGTGCTATCTGCGTAAATTTGCGCTAAGCGGATGATAATTTTGGCGTCGTAACAACCCTCCTGATAGGGCTCTGCCGTGAGTGGTGGTTACCTTATAATTATTAACTATCATTATATATATATTTATATAATATATATATTATATATATAGTTATAGTATTATTTATATATATATATATAGTATAGTATATATATATATATATCGTATATTATTATTATATATATATATATATATATAAGAATTATATATATAAAAGTTACTTAACGCCCACCGGAACGGGAGCTGGATCAAAAAAATCTTGCACAGGATACATTATGATCCTAAATAGATGTTCTAGCGTCGAATTGATTTTTTTGTTTTTTTTTTTTTTCTTTTTTTTTTTTTTTTTTTTTTTTTTTTTTTTTTTTTTACCTGTTTTAGGGGCGAAATTTATATAAATTATTTGAAAAGGTATTACAAGGATGTATAGGGGGCTGAAGCGGACGGGGAACACAGGGGGGGGAGTTATTCCATACCCCGTAGGGGAGGGCGAAGGAACCCCCGCGACACAACTATTCCAATACAAGAGCAGGGGTTCCGGAGACCTCCCCGAGAGGGGGGAAGATAGTCCTACCCGTAGTTCGGAATAAGGCCGAGAGACACCGATGCCTGCCATGGTGCGGTATTATCCTTGGGGTATCTGTTAATTACATTTTCCTTACTAAAATTTTAAAAGGATTCCCAAATAGTTGCATTCTTGGTGCTTTGTAGTTTTTTGAGATTATGATAATTATTTTTTTTTTATTTTTTTATTTTTTTTTCATTTCGCTTCAAACATCTATTTTATGTATCATAGAGGTACCTTGAAATTTTTTTTTTGATCCGACGCTTCCGTTCGCGTGTGGCGTTAATTGTTTTATATTTTCTTACTATATTATTTTATATATATAAATAATATATATATTATATATATATTATATTTTAAATTTATCAAAATATATATATTATATATATATATATATATATATATATATAAAATATATATATTATATATTTATATATTTTATTATATATATATATATATTATTATATATATATTTTCGGTGACTGGGAGTCTCTAGATAGGCTTAGGCTGCTTCTTAAGTATTATTCTTTTTATTACTTAATTATTAATGATGGCAAATTTGGTGATTTTTTGATTTTTTTTAAAAAATCAATTTGTGATTTTTTATGATTTTTATGATATTTTTTGTTTTGTGGAGTTCGTAACGTGCGAAATAATTTGCAAAGTTTAAATTATATATGGTGACCTTTACGATTTGAAAAATAAAAAAAAAGAAAAAAAAGAAAAACATAACAATGATTTTTTAATAAAAAAAATAAAAACAATGCAACACCTTTCTATTAATTATTTGGGTTGACTGGGACATTCTAGAGGATTAAATGTGGTTTCTTAATTATTAATTTTTTTGTTGACTGGGACAGTCTAAAAGGCCTATGGCTTCTTGTATTATTCTTATTTATTATGGTTGACCTGATCATTTAATGTGATTTTAATGGATCTTAATTATTATCAGAATAAGTATATTTAGGAAGCTGCATTGACCTCTAGAATGTCCAGTCAACCTTAATAATTAAATATCAAGAGCCGCATGGTAATTTTTTTTGACCTATCCCAGTCAACAATAAAAAAGTTTTCGAATGTATTGATAAGCAGCATTGGCCCCTCTTTAATGTCCCAGTCAAATCATAATAATAAATAATAGAATATACTTTATTAGAAGACGTATGGCGTTCTAGAGCGTTCCAGTCCAACCGATATAATTATAATTAAAATAATAAGTTAAGCCAAATGGGATCCCTTAGGAACTGTCCCAGTTCATAATTATAAATAAGAATAATAGACCGAACATGATATCACCCCTTCCTTTCTCCAATAAAAATTATATTAGGAAGCCGGGCACTTGGGCCTTATGAATGTCCCGGTAGGTCATAACCAAATAAAATTAAGAATTAAGAATAAACTTTTTATAATAATTATATGTAATTCATGAATAGTTATTTATAATTAAGGCACGACACATTCCGACGGTGAACTATTTCTAGAATGCATGTAATAAGTTAAGAAATAATATAAAAAAGTCGCCCATTTGGCCCTCTAGAATGATCCAGTAAGTGCCATAATATATGTAAAAATACAAAATAATATTCGCGGGAAGCCGCATGGGCCCATATTAGACTGTCCAGTACGCATAGATAATTAATAATTAAGCATTTTGTATTTTTTAATTATTAAAATTATGATTTTGACTGGGACAGTTAGATAGGCCCATGAGGCTTCGCTTACTGTTAATTGTATTCTTATTTATTAATTTTTTGTTGTTAACTGGTGCAGTCTAAGGTAGGATGGTGGCTAATTTAAAAATTTATTTCAAATTTGCGCTTTCTTTCTCGACCAAAAATTAGTAATTTTTTAAGTTTTTACTATTTTATTGAGCTAGGAAAATTTTTTATATTACAAAATTGTTGCCAGTGTTATTATGTGTTGCATGGGACGTCTATGATAGGCCTATTACGTCTTCTTAGAAGTATTAATTCTTTATTTATTTTTATTAATGGGTTGCTGGGACATTCAGAGTGGCAAATGGGCATTTTAATTAATTAATTTTTTATTTGGTTTGGCTGGGGAAACAGTCTATAAAGGCATTTGAGCGGCTGTTTAAGTACTTGAGTCTCCTTTATATTATGGGTTATGGGAATTCTAAGAGGGGGTTCATGGCAGCTTCTAATTTATTATTCCTTATTTATGATTTATTATGGGTGAACTGGGAAGGAGTCTACCTTGTAGATAGCCCCATATGCAAGCTTTTGAAATTATTATTCTTATTTTATTATAAATTATAATAGATTGACTGGAAATTCTAGGGGGCCAATGCGGCTTTTTAATTAAATTATTCTTAACTTAGTTAATTATGTTGGGTTGACGTTGGGGACAAGTTTAAGGGTAAAGCCAATGAGGGCTTATTAATTATTAATTATATTTCAAATTAAATTAATTTAAATATTATTTAAAATATCATTGCCTGATTCTTAAATTTTTTATGGTTGAAATGAGGATACTTCTATGCATGGTTGGGGGCGAGTGAAAAAGCGCTTTGGGGTGAGTCACCTGCTATGGTGTAGAGAATCATGTGTCTGGTAGATGACTGTTAACAGTCCGGGCACCCAAAAATAAAATTGCGGGCGCAATCGCAATCGAATTCATAAAAAATATTGGATCGAACGAAACACTTGCGGTAGACCGCGGGAATTGGGTCTGCAACCGGAATCGCAACCGGCAACTTTGTATTAATATACATAAACAGAAGAATTAAATACGTTTCCGAGCAAAATATATATATATATATATAGTATGTTAATATATTTATATACTATATATGATATATATATATTATATATATTATATTTATATATATTATATATATATAGATATATATATTATATATATATATGTATATATTTATATACTATAGCGGGGTATTTTGCAAAAACTATAATTTAGTAGTTTATTATTAGTATATATATATAGCTATACATATATTATAGATATAAAGTTATATATATAATATATATAAATAATATGTTATATATATATTATGTTTATATTATATAATATAATGACTTAATTTATTATCTGATTCAATTTATATGATTTTTGTAATATTATATATACGTTCATAGACGCATTATATTTATTATCTGTAATATAATATATATAGAATATATTATATATAAATATAATATATTATTATATATATATATATATATTATTATATAATATAGCTAATATTATGGAGTTGGAAAAAAAACAATGCTTCTAAAAAAAAAAAAAAAACCACTTGGATATATCTAAACATTGATGAGATGGTTATTTTTTTTTTTTTGGGTTTTTATGCTATTTTTGATGGTTTTAATGATAGTTTTTATTGGTTTTAATAGATTTTAAGGCAAAAATCACTACTGGAAAGGTTATAACACATGAAAATTACAATAATTTAAACCTTAATAATTCTAAATACGTTTTCTTTAGAATTCTTAAATTCAAATTATCTTCATTACCTGAAAGCTGTTTGTTTTATTAATTATTTTTGCGAGGTAAAAAAGTAAGAGGGTATAGTTATAATATATAAACTCATCATCGTGAAAAAGGTTTATACTTTTATTATTTTACAAAAAAAACAAAAAAAAGACAAAAAATAAAAAAACGCATAAGAAAAGTTTATTCCAACATTAAATTAACCCTACATCAGATGATATACAAATGAATCTTATTTACCTTTATATTTGAATACTAGGAATATATTATAGTACTATTATATATATTTTATATTATATATATATTATATATATATATATTAATATAATATATATTATTTTATAATATATATTATAATATATTAAGTCAGTCTTTTCTAAATATAGAGCGAGACAGACGAGGAAGAGAGAGGAGAGAGAGAGAGGAGAAGAGAGAGAGAGGAGAGAGAGAGGAGAGAGATTCCATCAATTAAAAGTCGAAACTGAAAATTATCATTAAGATTTTAATACTAAAAAACTATTTTCCCTCAGCTTTAGCTAGTTCCCAACTATTTTCTAATTGCTGTGCAACTCAGTAAAAGTTAAAATACACTTTCAGCAACATTTAGCAGTTGATTGGAAGTTGCTAATAATTGCTTATTATTTTTTTAATTATATAGTAACCTTCTATCTAATTTTTCTTTGAGAGATCTGTACCATGGATGAAGGGAGTCACTTGTGACAGACACGCGGCTCATCAACAGGTAACTTATTTAGAATGGAGAGAATTGCTTCTTATTTTAATTTCTATAGAATTCCACTGCTTTTGAATACAC
>JABUQX010064628.1:0-30207 GCA_015478945.1 Trachelipus rathkii
CATATATACAACAACAATTACAAACACCCGCGATTATAAAATTTTTAATTATATTTTATCGTTTCCCACGTATACGTCGAACAGCTCGAAAAATGTTGTCGATAAAATTGTGATTATCGATAGAGGAAAAAGCCAAATGAAATGTTTTTGGCGCGGGGTCTCGAAACTTTTTTAATAACTTTAAAAAGGAACTCGGTTCATAAAAACAAATATCTTCTTCTAACCATAGCGGACTCTCGTAAAAATTCCGTTTTCTTTCGACCTCGTATTCGGGGCTATCGATCGATTTAAGATGAACTAGCAAACGACTCGCCTCGAAGGTATCGTACTGCTTTAAAGTCCACCGAATAATCGATTTGCCGTAAACGTCGTTCATAGTCACCGTAATCTTTTTGAACAGTCCCTCGATATTCGTTCTGTGCGCGGGATTACGGCATTCGTTAAAGTTCCTAGAATAATTAACTCTATTTCTCGCAAAGAGGTCGAAATTAAACTCTAATCCCCTTTTCAAAGAGCGAGTAATATTCAGAAGATTAAAAATTTTGCAAGCGCTGATACGTCCCCATTCGAAAAATACTAAGACCATTTCCGAGATTCGGAGAGACGCCGGACGAAATATTGTAAAAACCTTTCGAAAAATTTGATTTTTAAATTCTACAGATTTTTTAAAAACGCTTCGTCTTTTATTTTTGTCTTTTCTCTAATATAATCTTGCAGGTGTTTAGCCGAAACCATCTAATATTACTGGTTTTTATTGTTGATATTTCTAAGTAGGTCAAATTCGGAATTAGCTTGATTGATTATAATCACTTGCAATGATGCCACATAAGGAGGTTTTGGTTAATATTCTCCATATTTTCGTCGTGGACAGTTCCCCTAAGAATGTCACATTTGGAAAATCGGAATGGAGAAAAGGGGTATCTTACAAGTTTTCGTTTAACTTTCGAAGGATAACGTTAAATTCTGACCAGAATGCTGCGTAAATTTCAATTCCAAGGAATCAGCGATCTTTTCTAATACTGGTTTTTTCAGCATGATCTTTTTCTGAAAACGTTTTCCATAAACGAAATGAATTATTTTTTTTTCTTATTTCCCATTTCCATTCCCGCCATACGTAAGAAATCGCGGTGTAATATAGCATTATTTCCTTACCTCCAGTTTTGTTTAGCACGTTTTCATAAAGTGGGCCAACATAAGCGCCGTAGATAGCCTGTCGGCATGTAGAAGACAGAATGGGTATTTTTATTTCCGTTTTTGTCTCCTCTATGATCTTCGGTAAAGAAGTTTTTTCTCAAATTTCCGCCAACCCTTGTAAAATACGGATGGGAAGGCGTTCTTTTTCGGAAATATGATTCTCCCGGTCTTTCTGCCTTACTTTTTCCTGCTGATGGGCCTTGCCGATATGTCGCTTTTTTCTCCTTCGTACCTCGATAGCGCTGACTCCGATTTTTCGAATTGCCGGAATAGGCCTTTTCTTTGATTTTCCATTCGGATTAATTCTTTTTATTTTTCATTTCAAACGAATTGGACAAGGTTATTTTAATTTTTTGGCTAGAAACAATCAACTGCAGTTGGCTTTTAAACGAAATCTCGCAAAATAAATATGGACTTCGTTTGGGAAATATGTGTCTTCTTCCGACGTGCTAAGACTTGAAAATCATTCTTAACGTATCCAACCCCCCGTTTTTTGCGCAATTAATTTGAATACGCGGATGTAGGCAACGGTGTTGGTGGTGTTTATCTTGGGTTAAAACGAACTTCCTATTTTTTGTAAAATGGAGCAGACGACGACGACGAGTATTTTCGAATAATCTGTGCTCGATGATCCGTTATAATCCACCATTATTAAATGTAGTTTAATGCTCGTTTAATGGAGGACATGGAAGCTTTCCGAGGCGGGCCCCCCCTCCTGTGCTTATTTTGACTAGCTTTTTCTTTCTCTCGTCGCCCTATCGCAAGCGACATTTGTTGCACGCTATGTTTTGCGCGGATTTAGATTTCGGGAATTAAGGTGAAAAATATTTTTTGTTTTATCATCTCGAGAAAGTTCCATCGTGGTGAGAAGTGTTAGACCATAATTAACTGATTCTTAGGCTTTTCTCGATGCGATAAGCTAATGGTCATATTTGTTCTTTCTTTCATTAAGCTCGTTAATCTTAGAAAGGTTTCGAGACCGATTGAATTCAAAGCTTTTTAAACTTGAACAAGGTGCCCATTTTCCTAATTACTTCGGCGGGTTTTTTTGACCAAAAAAAAAAAAAAAAAGGGGCCCGCAGTTGGGACTCATCGAGAGAACTGCTCGTCTGTGGATCATTACACTCGGTGCAACGATGAGGATTATGCTTTCGGTCCGTCTCGTTGGATTTTTTTTGCCGCATTTTCCAAAAACTCCAGATAGATGGCCGAGGTTTTTTTCTTTGGTTCGTCGATCTGAAAAGCGATAAGAAGCGGGTTCGAATTTAAATTTCCTTTGGGCTTTTTCCGTGTTTTTTTCGTCAACATCGATTCCATGAATCAAAATCGAAGAGCAATGCTAATAATGATTGATCACGTTGGTTTCTTGTTCGAGATCCGAACCGGCTGTTGAAGGATCTTGAAAGGATTGGCGTTTGGAAGAAAGAAACCTTCATCCGCTTGAAATCTTTGCCGCAGATTCCTTCCACAATCCTCTCCATCGCTTGCGAGTTTATCGTCCTTTTCGTCGGAATTTCTGGTTTGCTTTTCCGTTTTCGCTTGTATTTTCCCCTCAAAAACGAGCTGTAACTGTGAAATCCTCTTTCCGAGGGTAGATTAAAAAATTCTTTTTATTGACCTCAGTTTCGGATCTACGGTTTATTAGGTATTGGCAAAGCGAATGAACTTACGAAGAACGCGACTTCTTTTTTTATAGCCAAAAAAAAAAAAATGATGCGTGAGCTTCTCCCTCTCTTTTGATTAATTTAAACTAAAATCAAATAAAAAAAATTGTATTTTTTTTTAATTTACACAGTAAAGATAAGCGTTAATTTGCAAAAGGATTTTTCTAATTTTCATTCTTTGTTGGATTCCTTGGAAGTTTATGTGCCTTTTTGAAAAATTAATTAAAGCTCTTTTTAAATTAATTACAGGTTTTAATATAATAAAAAAATTGTTTTACTGAAATGTTATGATTTTCAAAAGATCAAAATTTTATTTGGTCTTGAATTTTAAATAATAATAATAAAATTATTATTTATATTAATTAAATTTTTTTCATACATACAAATGCATAACACACGCAAATAATAAACCGCGGTATTAAAATTTTTAAACACAGTTAACTTAATATATCGTTTGCCCATAATATACGGTCGGAATCTGCTGTCAAAAATGTTTTTGTTAAGAATGACGTCTGATTATCGATAGAGCCAAAAAAGCATAATGAAAGTAATTTATTGGGCGCGGGGGTTCGATTTTTTTTTATAATTTCAAAAAGGAAAGTTTCTACTTTCTCAATATTTTAAAATCGTCGGAATAATCAAATGATAAAAAATCAGCTATTTAGATATTTTAATTTCTCTTTTCGGTTTCTATGACTATCAATGGATTTAAGATGATTTAGCAAACGACTCGCCTCGAAGAGATCGTACTGCTTTAAAGTCCATCGAATGATCGAATTGCCGTAAACGTCTTTCATAGTCACCGTAATCTTTTTTTCTTTCTAACGTCGGTTCGATATTTCGTTTCCTGTGCGAGGGACATTTTTACTGGCCAGTTTCGTTTAAAGCAATCCTGTAAAAACATAAATTTATTCGCCCGCGGTAATCGGATATCGAAATTTTAATATTCTAATCCCCTTTTTCAAGAACGAGTGATATCAGAAGATTACAAAATTTTGCAAGCGCTGTGATTACGGTCCCATTCGGCAAAATTATTAGGACCTTTTCCAGGATTCGGAGATGACGCGACAGAATATTTGTAAGAACACTCGAAAAATCGATTTCTTTAATTCTACCAGATTTTTTTTAAGAACCGCTTTCATTTTCTCCATTCTCTAATTATCAATTTATTCGCAGTTTTCGGACCCAGACCGTATCAAAGTAATCGTTTATTTTTTTCGATTTCTTAAGTTAGGTTTAAATTTCGGGAAAAACGCTTTTCGAACGATCTTTTTTATCACTCGAATGAGCCGAGTTGTGAGTCCACAAATTCTCGCATATTTCATCCGTAACGACAGTCTCAGAGATACGCACAATCGGGATAATCGAACATGGAAGAAGGGTAATCTACATTTTCGTTTCTTGAAAGATAACGGTTCTAAAATATGACAAAACGTTTGCGGTAAATTCAATTCCAGAGGAACCGTTGTATTCTTTCTAATTACTTCTTTCTCAAATTGGTTTTTCCTTAAAATGCCTCGTAAATCCCAGGAGTTGGATTTATTTTTCTTTGTTCTTCCATTTTTTCAATTGCCACGACTGTACTCGTGTGTAAATGGCATATCTTGAGCACCACTCCCTTCCCATATAGCTCAAATAGAATAGCCCACTAATCAACGCCCGTAGAATAACCTCCGCATGAGGAGGACAAAATGGTTTTCGAATTTCGGGGCTTTTCTTCATCACGAATCTTCGGTAAAGAGTTGCTGAAAAAACTAATTCGCCAACGCCTTTTGAATAACGGACTGAAGATTGTTTCTCGGATATGGGAATCTCCCCCGTGCTGACGCTATTGCTGTTTTCTTCTTCCGCCCCTCCGAATAAAGTGCGTTTACGCCGGTTTGTTTTTCGAATTGGCGGCATAGACATTCTCTGAATATTCCATTCGATTTTATTCTTTTGATTATCTTTCAATTTCAACCCGCCCACGAACTATAATAATGTATTTAATTTTTTTGGGCTGGAACAATTTCCGCAAATTGCTAAACGTATCTTCCAAACTGTAAATATAGGAAAAGTAAGTTGGGGAAATAAATTCGTCTTCCGACGTGGTAAACTGAAAATCAAGTTTTCTAGGGTCCGTTCTTCACCCCCGTTTTTTTGCGGCCCAACAATCTTTATGCGAGATGTCCGCCCAACGGCTTGTTAGACGGGTGTTTCTTGGTTAAACGAAACCCCTATTTTTCTTGTAAATTAGAACAACGGAGAAATTTTCGATTAATTTCCTCGATTATTGTTTTTTATATCCACGACAGTTTAATTGTAGTTGAAAATAATTCTTTTAATGGAGGCATGCCGATATCTGTCCGCAATTCGTTCGAAAATCAATTCACAATGTTTTTTCTGTTCGTTTTTAAATCGTTGCAATGAATACTCGTTTTTTGCTAAGCATAAGAGCTTCGCCGTTACACACTGCAAAAAATAATAGGAGTTCCACCCTCATTCCTCCCCTTCCTCATTCGACTAAGTTCTTTCTTCTTCGTCGCCCCTTTTTGGCCTGTGCATTTTTGCAAGGTTTAGTTTTTTAGCGATTAGAATTTGGAAATAAGGTTGGAAAAGTACTTTTTTCCATCATCCGTTGGAGAAAGTCCGTCGTGGTGAGTGGTATTAGAACCACATTAATTAACCGATTTCTTAGCCTTCTTCGATGCGAACTAGAGGTTTGATATCGTTTTTCTTTCATTAGTTTTCGTTAATCTTAAAAAAACAATTCTTTCGGGCTTCGGTCCAAAAAAAAAGTCAAAACTTTTTTAAACTTCGAATTCCGTACCCATTGGCCTACATTACTTCCGGCGGTTTTGACAGCCCACAATCAGGAGCGTCATCCGGAAAAATGCTTTCGGCATAGGGACCGAAGATTTACTCGGTCAAACGTGAGGTTTATCGTTTTCGGGTCGTTTTGTACCGGATTTTTTCGTAGCCATTTTTCCAGAAAGGCCCCATAGATTTAGCCGGATTCTTTTTTCTTTCGGTTTGTTTCCGAAAATCGAAATTAGCGATAAGAGCGGGTTTTCCGAAAATTTTAATTTCTTTAGCTCCGTGTCTTTTTTCGTCAATCGATTATGAATCAAATTCGAAGAGCAAAGAATACATAAGTAATTTCACCATCGCTGGTCGTTTTTTCGAATCCCACGGCATCCGCTTGTTGAAAGAAGTCGTTGAAAGGATCGATGTTTTTTGCAAAGATTTTCGACCTTCATCGCTTAAATCTTTGCAAGATTTTTCACGTTTTATTGCAGTTCGATTTTGTCCTCGTCGAATTCGGGTTATAAAGAAGATTAAGATAAGCAATATTTTCTTTAACAAACAAATTCATAAACATGCTTATTCTCAGTGCTAAATTCCGCAGGGGTAAAATGATTGGTGGTTAACAGGTTTGTAAAAGAAGACACGATCTCCCTTTTATAGGGAAAAAACGAGTAGACATAATATAAAAATAACGATCATAGGAGACAACTTTTACTTAGTTATTCAATACAAACTATAGAACACAAATGTAGTTTTTTTTTTTTTATTCGATTTACGAAAGAATTAAGCAAAAAAGTAATTAATGCGGCCTTGATTCTATTCCTGTTAAATAAAGATTTAATTTCTGTTGCCGTTGTTCCTCCAATTGATCCAAAGTCTCTGGTTTTTGGATATTAATAGTTGTACTAAATTACGTGTTTCGAACGAAATGATGTTCAGTTAAGAATGAAAAAAAATAACAAGATATAATATTATCTAAAACAATCGAATTGCCAACTTTGAAACTAAATTAACAGTTTTAAAAACGCTGAAAAAATCAAGATCCATAGTAAATAATAAAATAAATAAATTAATAATAAGAGTGAACAGATTATAAGGAAAACATGACTATTTTTCGAATTTTACTATAATATAATAAGACTTTGACAGGTTCCTGGTCGAAATTAAGTCACAATCTTTTTCTTGAACCTAGAATTGGGCTTTTGACACAATTATTCGCATCAACGACAAAGCCAATCATCGTCCGAAGGTAATAGAGACCTCCAAGAACCGGCCGACTGAACGCTCGACGACGTTGGGGGTTTTTTCCCTCATTAAACAACCCGAAAATGTAAACGTAAATCCAATTTTGCGTCGGTTCCGAGATATCTACATCTTTGGAAATTCCGGACGATCGGTCATCGAAAAAAAAAATATACCAAAAATTATACAAAATACAGACGAAACGACGAAAGAGTTGCCGAAACCCCCAGGAGCTTTATATTCCGAATATGGAAATCTTTTCAAAAGACCCGAAAACCTTTTTTTTTAAAATTTGTTTAAAGGATTTTTTACCCGTCCGGAATTTTTAAACCAACTTTTCCAGCCACTCACTTCGTTAAAGCTGCCAGCCATCGACCAAGGGATCTTGGTGCGCATTACACGCAAAACGTAGATACGCTGGATACCTTAGCCGGTATCCCGATTGAAAAGATCACGGAAATGTACGGCTCGCTTCGCACGAATCATTGCCTTTCGTGCAAAGAAGAATACACGCGAGAATGGATGAAAAACGAACTTTTTTTTTTCGAAGGCGTTATTCCCATTTGCTCCGTTTGCGGCAAAGGCGTGGTGAAACCGGATATCCTACTATACAACGAGCCTTTACCTCCGCAAGATATAAGTAAACGCATCAAAGAGTTTCAAAATTGCGACTTATTAATAATAATAGGAGCTTCTTTAACCCTCGCTCCTTTCGCTCATTTGGTTTACTCGGCGCCCGAATCTTGCCCTCGGCTTTTTATCAATCGAGAACCCATCCGAGAAATTCAAACGGAAATCGAATCTCGACAGCTCGCAGAATTAAATATTCCAAACCACAAGAATTTAACCGTCAGGCTCTTTGGTGATTTCGAGGAACACTGCCATAATATTGTGGAAAAGCTAGGGTGGAGCGAAGAATTTAAAAAATTATTAGAGGGAGGGGCCCCAAAAATAGATCGTGATGATATGATTCTCGCGTGAGTGAGGTTTTTTTTTGAAAAGTCGACGAGACCTTTTCACCCTACGTTGCCTATTTTTTTTTAAAAATGTTATACGACCTTACTATTTTCGTGCTAATAAAAATTGTTTTTAAAAATTGAATTTTTATTCCTTCTATATACCTTTTTTATTAAAAGAAACTAAGGTTTCTAATTTTTCTTTTACGATATTCGTTCAAAATTAAAATCTAAAGAAAAAACTAAAATAAAAAAATAAAAATTAAAAAAAAATATATAATACATATTGAGAAAAAAAGTTTTTTAAGGGGACGTTGCGCGTTTAGCAACATACCTAAATTATTTTGGATAAGTTATATATTTTTTGAAAGAGGAAAGGATGCTTTATAATATTGCTCTTATAAAAAAATTCAAAAAAGTGTTTAGATTTTGTGTAATTCGTCCTCTAATATATTGAACTACATTTTCTACTGACAATTTTCATCAGTAAATTAAAACCGAAATATTCAAGATTTTTTCAAAGGGATTTCACCAAAATACTTGCCATACACCGATTTTACATAAAATACTTCAAACACCAACATTATCTCTATTCGCTTTTTTTCCTTTATAATTTATGCATAATTTTAACTTTTTTTTCTTCCTAAAGTTATAAAATGTTATCTGAGGGAACAACTAAATTAATTTAATTTCCAATTTTTTCCATTGAACATCAATTTTAAGCCTAAGGGGGGTATGCAGAATTGCATCTGAAAAATCCTGCATAAGTCGGTTCTGCAGCAACGTTTTTTTATCAACCCTAAATATTATCCTGATATAAGCAAAATTTCAATTTGAGAAAAATTGGCTTTTGAAAAGAAAGCAAAAGTTTTTGAAAGACGCGGTTTAAATAATTTGTACATAAAACATCGCAATAAAGTTTTTATGATTCAGCAAGAAATGAACGATGAAAAACCGTTTTCAGAAATTGTCCAAATTTTCGTAATAAAATAAGCAGAGTCTATACTCAAACTATTTCTACTTAATATTTTATTGATATTTTTTTTATTGTTGATTAATGTAATTTTTTAGCAAGAATTTTCGCGTTAAGCTTCCGCCCACAATTGTATTTGCTCGCCCATAACGTAAAAATTGAGTAAATTTGGGCAAGTTTTCCTCCGCCATCTTGTGTAGAATTTTCTTATAAATTTATTTTTTTTAACCTAAAAATATTTCTTTTTGTAAAAAAAATATAATAAATTAATATAAATAGTTTGACAAGCTTTTTTTTATTAATACAAAGATGATTTGTTTTTCCATTGCAAGGATATATTCTATAATATATATATATTATATATTATATTATATATATAATTATTATATATATATATATATATAATATATATATATATATATATATATATATATATATATATATATATATATATATTATATTTATATAATATATATATCTATATTATAAATAATATTATTTTCTTTTTTTTTGCAGATGGGGGAATTGGTGTAGTCGTTTTTGACTTGGAATGGTAGATATTCTTTTGAAAGGAACTTCCAAGAGTTCCATGTTAAAAGACATCATTTTCCAACCCATCCACATTTTTCTCTTGCACTACTAACAATCAGCCATAGGGTTTATATAAACATCTTGCCCTGATTTCATCCAAGTTTTTGCTTTTCTCAAATTATACAAGAGGCACTGCTTCCCTTGCTTCAAAATTCAATCTCCCTATTCCGTCTCTTCCTGTTTTCCTGATTTCAGAAATAAATAAAAAAGTAGACAGGCAAGGTAGGGGCTGGCAGTTCTATATGAATGGATTAAATGATACATATATATTAATATATATATAATATATTATTATTTTATATATATTTTATTATATATTATATTATAGATATAATATAATATATATTATATATATTATATAATACCGTATAATATATATATATATATATATATATTATATTATATATATTATATACTATAATATATATTATATATATATATATATATATATATATATATAATATTATTATATATTATATATATATATATATATATATATATATAGTAATATATATATATATATATAACAATGGAGGTGAGAGAAATCGAAGATTAAATAGGAAGTTACTGCCTAGTTTTAAACAATAACGCATAAAAAAAGGTAATCCGTCCACGTCACTAGACAGAATCCGAGTAAAGAAAAACAAAAATTCTAACTAGTTCTTTTATTTACATGAAGTTCAAGTTACCAATGAAATCTCTAGCAGTAAGTTTTAAATTAAATAATTTCATGTATATTACCTATTAATGAGGACACTAGAACAAAATTGAAAAAAGCTGTTGTCTGAAAGTTTCAATAGGTCAACCTTACATGTGTTGGCTAGGCATTTTTAAAGGGTACAGGTTGGCCAGACCCAAAATATAATGAAAAAAATAATATATGATGGCATAATTACTTTGCTATTTATTCAAGTTTTTGCGTATGGTTTTATTACATATAATTATAATAACATAAATAAATAAGTAAACAAATATCACAGGTATGACATTACTTTCGTAACTAATATATATTATAATTAATATATTATTATTATATATATATATTATATATATATATATGATATATATTATATCATATAATATATATATTATATAATATTACTATATACCCATACAAATATATATATATATATAATATAATATTATATATATAATTATATATATATTATATTATATTATATATATATATAATATATATATATATATATATATCATTTATATAAATTGGATTGCGCATTCTTAGCAATTGGTAACATATAATAATTTTTTAAAAAAAGTTTTACTTCTTCTTTATAAAAACTTTTCAAAATTAAAATCGTTCTCATAACTGTAAAATGAAAGAAATTAGAGCAACTAAAATTGACTAGCAAATTTGCTTAACGGAAAAATCCCTGGGTTTAAAAAAGCCAGCTGGTAAAACCCATACTTGAATACTTGAATATTTAAGTAAGAAAAACTAAAGTAAATAAATTATACGGCAAAAATTAAATATTTATGAAATTAGCACTTCTAGTAAATTAGTCTATTGGTCAATAAATTTTACTATTTTTCAAAAAAGTAATTGTACTATAATTTCAAAACATTTGATATTTACATCAAACAGAAATTAGCAATATTTGATAACCGAAAGCAAATAAATTTTACATTTAGTATATTTTCTTTTTATATAAATAGCATGATTTTTTTTCTTAGCTGAGTATGAAAGATCCCAGATGATAATCAAGACATTCGGAAAGTGCCAATTAAAACGGACAAAAATAAGAAAGATGTTAAAGAAAATTACCATCATGAAAAATTTTTTTTTAATATTGGATACCCTTTTCAGAAAGTGTTAAGTATCTTTACGCGCAACGTCTTAAAAAGTTGGAAAATATAAACTTCCTCTGAATAACGGTTTAAGTCGTTTTTCGGTTTCCCCCTGTCGGAAACCTCAACCTATGAAGTATAGTGTCGCCTTAAAGGAATACGGAGAAAGTCGCTTGAAACGCCCTTCAATACCATTCCTAAGCTTGCCACAGACTGACTCCATTTTTTCTTTGGGCGGCTAAGGACGAATAACGTCAGCAATGGTCCCATGGCCATGGGATTTTTCATGCGCAAAATGCGCTTGTATTGATGCAGCCAATGGCAATGTCATTTGTTTACTTTAGTTTTTAATGCGGGTTAATCGCAACTTCATGCGCAGTCCCGAATGGGCAATGAACCACCATGCCACCTTTTTACTTCTAGTAGCATATACGACATTTTTTCTTAATATACATGTATAAAAAAAGTAAGGTCCCCCTGACGACTAAAAAAAGAGGGGCGCTGGAAACCTGTTTTTGGGTTTAATATCCACTAACGAATAACCCACGGGTAAGACAGCCCGATTGTCAGGAGTTCAGGGGTCTCTCGGGCCCTTCTAGGTGGATCTTATGGGGGGGACTTATCCCCCCCTCCGGGGATGTCTCCGGAACCCCCCGCTCTTTTGGTTTTGGGGTTCGCGGGGGTTCTTCCGACCATCCCCCTCCGGGGGGTATGAAAACGTCCCCGCCTTCCGTCCCCCCATCGGCCTCGAGCCCCCCTAGACAAGGGTTAAAAAGAGCGCAGAAAAAAAGCCTTTTTATCCCTTTTTAGAACCACCGAAACAAAAATACAAGCATATTTTTACCTTTTTTAAAGAACCTCCGCTAGAAAAAAAAACAAGCAATAATTAACCATTTCTTTAGAAACTCACCTGCTAAAAAAAAATTTTCTTTACCCCTTATTAGGGGCTCGAAGCCGGATTGGGGACGGCAGGGGGGGGGAAAGTTTCTCCCTCGTTTATCGGATGGTTCGGAGGGAACCCCCGCGCCACACAAAACCAAAGAGCTGGGGGTTTCCGGAGACCGATCCCCGAGGGGGGTTTTAGTCCCCCCCCCCGGTTAGTCCCCACCTAAGGAGGCCCCCGGAGGACCCCGACTCCTGAAGTCGGGGCGGGTCTCCCAGTGGGTATTCGTTTAGTTTTTTAAACACCCAAAAAAATTTTTTTTTTGAAAGTCGACCGCCTTTCCTGATCGCCACCCTAGCGGCCCTAAAAATTGTAATATGTTAACATCCGGATTACCACCTAAAAAAGGGTTTCAGCCAACCCTAAAAGCCAAAAAAAATGGCGCTTTTAGGGTGAAATTTAAAAGCGGTCCGCTTTAATCGCTTTTATGTGTAAGACTAGGTTCGGGAAAACGCCGTTAAAAATAAAGGTTTACATATACAAGTTGGGCATTTTTTGGTAATCTAGATAAGCACCCCTACTATCGTTATAAGACCAATTAATGACGTTTCATTTTAAGGTGAACGGATGAGTCGGGACTTGATTATAAGTCTTCGAAGGTCTATAGTGCTTTTTTTCACCGAAAAATAATTTCGACTTAAATCTAAAATTTTTAAATATTCTTCTTCTTTTTGACGGAATTTCTTAGATCTTTTTGGGCGACTTAGGCCTGTTCGACTTATATCGGTTCCCTTCGAAACGTCCCACTATATCGGTTCAAAACGAGGTTTTTGATACCACTAAAAAGCCCGTTCCAACCCGATCACGTTTTAGGGGGGCGTGGTGGTCGTTTTTTTTTCGGTTTCCCTTTCGAAACCAATACTAATAATTAGTGTCGCCTTACGGGAATGCGAAGAAAAGTTCGCTGATCGCTTTTCAAATACCGATTACCTAGCCTTAAAAACCTTACTCTTTCCAATTCCTGATTATGACGTCCTATTATAGTGGACGCCTGAATCGGGAACTGATACATATCGGAAGGTCTAAGTGCAAAATTCCGAAAAATAATTTGGACTTTAAAAATTTTACCTTAATACTTTTTCTTCTTTGCGGAATCTTTTGCTCTTGAGTATTCGATGCTTCTAATTCATTACTTCGGACCTTCACTTTAGCTGCTTTTACACTCTTCCGGGACTTAATACTTAGACCTTCGACTTTAGACTTAGGACCTTTCGGACTTTAGCACTTAGACCCTTCGGATCTTAGCATTCACGATCTTTTCGGACTTTTATGCAAGAACTTTAGAACTTCGACTTAGCAACTTAGACCTCTCGACTTAGCCACTTTTTAGACATTCGACGTTAGCACTTTATGACCTCGACTGTCAGCACTTTAGACCTTCGCCTTAGCACGTTAGACCTTCGACTTTATCTTACCCCTTTCGACTTGCTCTTAGACCTTTCGACTTAGCACTTAGACCTTCGACTTAGCAACTTTAGACCTCTTTCGACTTAGCACTTAGACCTTCCGACTTAATGAATCAGTTCCCGTGAACGTCACTATTAATCGGGGTTTTTCAACGCATGGTTTATTTACCCTAAAAAAGCGGTCTCACCCGATCAACGTTTTAGGATTGTGTTTTTTTCGGTTCCCTTCGAAACGTTCACAATAATATAGTGGTCCGCCTTCACGGGAATCGCAAAGAAGTGCCGCCTGTAACGCTTTTCAAATACCATTACCTAAGCTTACAAACTATCTTCAGTTCCGATTATGACGTCAATATAATGACGCCTGATCGGGAAGACTGAAATATAAGTCGAAGGTTCCCTAGTGCAATTTCCGAGAAACATAATTTGGCACTTAAAAAATTTTGTGTTAATTTAAATCTTTTCTTTGAGAAATTTTAGGATTTTTCTAGCAACTTAGACTTCGACTTTAATACTGTAACCTTCGCCTTAGCTCCGGATAACGCGCCGTGTTGGGTGCGAAGCGGTGATTGACGTAGCTTATTAACGCGGAGAAGAGCATACACACGGTCGTGAGCGTGAGCGAGGATTTAGCATGGGTCAAGCGTAGGTCGGAAGCGCGTGGGTTTGAGCGGTGGGTCGAGAGCGGGTGGGGTTTGAGCCGTCGAGTATGAGCGTGGGTTGAGCGCCTGCGGGTTAAAAGCGTGGGGTTTGAGCGGGGTGTTTGAAATCGTGGGGTTCGAGCGTCTGGGGTTTGAAGCGTGGGTTTGAGCGTGGGTTGAAGCGTGGGTTTGAGCGGTGGGTTTTTGAGCGGTGGGGCTCGAGCGTGGGTTGGAGCGTTCGGGTTTGAGGTGGGGTTTGAGCGTGGGTTGAGCGTGGGTCCGAGCGTGGGGTTCGAGCAAGTTGGGGTCGAGCGTGAGTTGATGTTTCGTTCGGAAGAATATAGTATGTTTTGAGGTTCCGTTTTGTGTCGTCTTTACCGTTCCGTTCGTTTGTTTGTTTTGAACTAAATATAAGTTTTTCGACAGGTCTAATGGTGGCAAGATTCCCGGAAAAAAATAATTTAGACTGTAACAACTTTTTCACTTTCTTGGGAAATTATTTCTTCTGCTGTGATATTTTTTTAGAGCTTTATCAACACTTAGTGACCTTTGACTTTATGATCATTTCCCGTTGAAAACACCGTCCCACTTCATATGGGGTTTGAAGTGCTAGTTTTTATACCGTTAAAAAGGGTGTTGCTACGATTTCAACAATATAGAATTCGTTTTTTTTTCGGTTTTTCCCTTCGAAACGTCCAACTGATAGTATATGTTGTCGCTTTTACGGGAATCGACAAAAGCCGGTTTGAACGCTTTAAATGGCCACTTTTTTAGTCGGCTATAAACTCGCTCACTCGATATAGTTAACGTCTTCAGACGGGCAACTTAAATATAGTCATAGGTCTAAGTGTGAAAATCTCTAATATCACAAAGAAAGATATTTCTAAATTTTTCTGTTCAATTTTTTTTTCGAAAATTTCCACTTAGACTCTTCGGACTATATTCAGTCCCCGATATGGGCCGTCAACTATTATGACGGTCCGCATAGTGGGGGTTTTTAACGAGTAATTATCTCGAAAAAACTGGATAACTACAAGAGAAACAATAACATTTCGTGGAAAATCAGCGTAAGATAATTTTTGTTTCTTTAAAATGGGAAAGTTTTTTTTTTTTTTTGATTTTTAGGGGGCTATTTTATTTTTTTTTCTCAAAACACTACCGATAGCTTACAAGAAAATCCAAAACAACCTTTTCGTCGGAATCCAGCGCATAAGAAAATTTTGTTTTCTAAAAAAATGAAAAAAAAATTTGAATTTCTTTCTTTGGATATTTTATTTTTTTTCTCTGAAAACTACGATGCTACAAAAGAAAACTAAAACATTCCCGTGGAATCAGCGGTAAGAAAATTTCTGCGTTAACAATGGAAATAAAATTTTTTTCTGATTTTTTTTGTTTTTCTTATTTTACTTATTTTTCTTAAAAAACACTACGATAGCTACAAGAAATTTATTAACATTCGTGGAATTCGGACGTAAAAAATTGTGTTCTAAAAAGAAAAAAACAATTTGAAATTTTTTCGGGATATTTCTGTGCTAAATTTTTTCGCGAGACCTTATAAATAGCTACAATAAATAATTCATTCCGACAACTTTTGCATATTCAACTATAGGTAGGCAGACGGGTTAAAAAAAAATTGTTTCGTCGCCCCTTCATCGAAAGCCCCGAGGGTACCCTTAAGATTTTTTTTTAAGTTTAATTTTTTTAAAGAGTTACTTCTATATATTATTATTTTATTTTTCTAGTTTTAGATTCTTAAATTTCAGATTTTCTTCGATATCAAAAATACCAAATCTTTAACTAAAAAATTAAAAAGAAACCCACGACCATTTTTCTCCTCGGAAAAAACGTCCCCGGTTTGTTTTATATAGTGACAAATTTGCGGACCGCAAAAAACTTTCCATAATATTTTACCTAAGAGTAAGAATGGGGAACATGGCTTTTGGCAGAAACAAATTTTGTGTCAAAACCCCTATTGGGAACATAGCACAAAATTTGGCAACCAAAATTTTTAGGTAATAAAGGGATTTGTGCCAATTTTTTGGCACCTCACAAACATCATACGTTCCTTTAATTTTTTCCATTAAAAATGTGAATATTATTGTCAACTTATTTCGCGGGCAGAATCAGCCGGTAACTAAGTAAAGCCTGTTACTTCGATGAGCGCGGAAGAGAAAATGTAAATTATAAAAATATAGTGGAATATTATCTATTAGTCCCGCTAGTTTTTTAAAAATGAAAACAAACGAGATGAATTATACATTTTATTTAAATATAAGATCAAAAAAATTTTTTTATATGTAGGTATTTTTATAGTTTTAAATAATTCGACATTCAAGTTCTTCGATTTTTCTTCCCCCCTTGGCACCGATTAAGTCTTACTAAGCCAATTTTGCCACGTAATGACGTCGGGATTTTTTTTTGCCGTCTTTGATTTCGGCCACTTCTAACTACGATATGAATGCCTTTCAATTTTTTTTTTGGAACTTAAAAAATTTTTGTTGTAATTATTTTCTTTGAGAAATTTTAGATTTCACTTTAGACACATTTCGGAATTGTACTTTAGATCCTCGTACTTATATACTGTAGACCTTTTCCGACTTAGCCAACTTAGAACCTCGACTTTATACTTTAGGACCTTTCGAGCTGTTTAGCAGCTCTTAGACCTTCGCCTTTAGCACCTTAGACCTTCGACTTAGCACTTAGCACCTTCCGCTAGCAACTTTAGACCTTCGAGCTTAAGCAACTTTTGACCTTCGACTGTTAGCCACTTAGAACTTCCGGACTTATACTTAGACCTTCGACCTTAGCTTCTTTAGACTTCGACCTTAATACTTTAAGACCTTTTCGACTTAGACTTGTGAGAACTTTCGACTTAGTACTTTAGACGCTTTCGCCCTGTAGCACTTTAGACCCTCCTTTCGACCTTATACTTTTAAGAAATTCGTTTTATACTTAGACCTTCGACCTATATCTCAGTTCCCTTCGAACCGTCACTATATCGGGTTCAGCGTGTTTTTAATACCCTAAAAAGCGTCACCCGATCTAGTTAACGAACAGTTTTTTTTTTTCGGTTTCCCTTCGAACATCACTATAATATAGTGGGGCCCGCCTTTCAACGGAAATCGAAGAGAGTCGCTGAATCGTTTTTTCAAATACAAGTTTACAAAGCAAGAACTATTCTTCAATTTCCGATATGACGTCATATAGTGAACGCCCTGATCGGGACTGATATATATCGAAGGTCTAGAGTGCAAATTTCCGAAAATTATTTGTCTGTAATAAAATTGTTGCTTGTATTATTTTTCTTTTGAGAATTTTTTTAATGATTTTTTAGCACTTAGACCTGTCGACTTTATACTTTTAAGACCTTCGATCTTTAGCTCGTGTTTAGACCCTTTCGGACTTATACTTTAGACTTCGACTTTAGCACTTAGATTTGCGACTACTTAAGCAACTTAGACCCTTCGAACTGTATACTTAAGACTTCGACTTAGCACTTAGAACCTTTGCGACTTATTAAATCTTAGACAATTCCGAACAGTTAGCACTTTCTAGACCCTGTCTCCACGACTTTAGCACCAACCTATAGTCCCCGCTTCGACTTAATACTTAGACCTTCGACTTTAGCCACCTCGTATTTATACTCTTCACGTATAATTAATTTATCTACCCTAACACCGCGGTTTGCTAATGGAAAATTACTTTTCTGAGATGGCTAAACTCAATTAAGAGAAAATAGATAATTATAGGTTTATTCATCATAACCGTTTCTTCTCCTAAGTGAGATGAATCATAATAATCATTACTTTTTTTTGATGGGAAGTAAAATAACAAAGTTATAAAAACAATATTTTATTTATATAGTTTTTAAAAGCCATCGGTCCTTTAAAGCAGACATTCAATCTAGTTGCTTTTTTAGTTTGTTTTGGTGGTAAAAAGCAAAAAAAATAACGGTTTACACAGACAAATAAACAAACTATATATATTTAAAAATTTTATTTACTATTAATTCTTTAAGTTCTATATTGGATTGAATAAAACTTACTGTTTGGTGGGCCGTTATGAAGAATACATTATTAATAATCTTCCAACAGCGTTCAAAAAGTTTCCGCTATGGACATCAATGATTATCAATAGAGGGTGGGACATCACATGGAAATGGTTTTTCTTGGGTTTCTTTCCTCGAAATTTTTCTAGCAACTTAAAAAAAAGAGGCGGGGTTTACGAAAATAAATATCCAATCTCGTAACCATAGCTTTTACTTCTCGTTAAGAATACTTTCTGTTTTTCTTTCCCGAACGCCGCTGGTTGGTTTTATCGGTCATCATTTGACTCAAATGAGCTTTGGCAAAAGTCGCAACATAATTGGTAAAATAAATACTGTTCTTTTTATATGTCCATACGAATGAACTGGGATTTTCCGTCAACATGGTCAAAGGTGACTATAATTTTTCCTCGAACTAATTTGGTTGATATTTCTTTTTGTGTTCAGGAATGGGCAAATAATCCGTGGAAACACTCTAATGAATCTTTCTTACTACTAAGTATTTTATCCAAAATTCATAATTCCCACCCCTCTCTTCGAAAGAGCGAGTGGTCATTTTTCAAAAGATTTATAGAATGTTTTGCCAAGCGAGAAAATAGACCGTGCCGACCGAAAAAATACACGACCTTTCTTTTTCTAGATTCGGAGAGGCCGCTAACAAAAAATATCACACCAAGGACGGTCGGTCAAAAGTCGATCTTTAATTCCTTAACCAAATTTTTTTTAAAAACGGCTTTTCGTTTTCATCATCCTTCTACCACCAATTTCCGCCGTAAATCAAACACTTTTGGAAAGACGAAATCTCACGTACCCGTTTCAGTTTTGACTTTCTAAGTCTAAGTTAGCATTTCGGAAAGGCTTCCGTAACAATTTTTTTTATTTCAAATTGAAACAGCAAATTTATTTGAATGAAATTTTTTGTTTTCTGTAGATTTTCTGTCGTATGTCAATCTCAAGCAACGCACATTTGGAAAGCGGGGAATGGCGAGAACGAGGTACAATCCGACGCTTTTTCGTTGTCTTTGAAACGGATAGCGGGTTAAATTTGGCAACTCGTTTATTCGTTAAATGTCAAGTCCAAATTGAACAATCGATCTTTTTTAATTTTCTTTTCGGTTGTTGCATAGATGCCATAAAAAGATTTTGTATCCAAGAATTTAAATTTATTTTTCCCTTTTCAATCGTCTTTTTCGCACACCGAATATATCGCCAATGAATATTGCACGTCTTGTTTCAACTGCTGAGTAAGTCCCCGCCCGCCTTTAAAAGATCGACCATGATCGCGTGAATCCCCTTTTGTGCAACGCGCATGACAAAATGGGTATTTGGCATTTCGTTTTCCTTTCTTTTTATCTTTGTTTGTAAAAGTTAAAAAAATTGTAGGTTTTTTACATTGTATATAACGAATTCAACTGTCTTAACTCCGTTTTCTTCTTCTTCTTCTTCTTTCCCAACAAACAGGTCTTGTAGGTGATTTTCGACTTGCGCCGCTGGAGCTTGACTTGATTTTAACCCATTTAATTTATCCTTCTTGTTTTCGATTTCAAACGGGCCACAGCCTAAATTGATCCAAAGTTTGTTGACTAGTAAACAATCATAGCATTGTACGGAAAGTGCGGTTCGCGGTACATTAATTTAAGCATAGCTTTAGAATGATTTTTTCTTCCCTTCAGCCGTAGAAACTCTTAAAAAATCTAATTCTAACGTTTTTTACACCATTTTTTTTGCTGCCAAGTAGGCTTTACACGATTGTGGCTGCTTTAAAGCATGGGTAAGGGGATGTTGTTGGGTTTTAAACGAACTCGAATTTTTTGCACTTTAAAATACGATGAGAATTTCACCATGACTCCTCGATGTTGTTTGACTCCACAATTAGGTAACGTTCCCCAATTTCTTTAACGAGGGATAGTAAGAAGAATCCGCAAGTTTACTAGAGAAAAAAATCAATTCTCTGACAACTGTTTTTCCCAACGAATTACTTTGCTTATAGCAACGAATGGGATTTGGATTCCTTTTAAAAGGCGTTTCGGGAACAGTTTGTTAGAAATTGGATTTTTTCCTAGTAAATTGCGGGATCCTTCTGTTTTAATTCCCCCTCGTTTAGAAGAAATGACTACACCTAATTGTGGGATCATAACAGACATCGAGGAAGTCATGGAAATCTCATCATTTAATTATAAATTGCAAAAAAAATCTGAGTTCGTCTTAAACCACAAACATCCCTTACCATCTTTTAGCAGCCATTCGGTGTATAAGCCTATTGGGCACGAAAAAACGGGGTTCGTGGAAAACGTTAGAAATGATTCTTAAGTTTCCTCGGCCTGAGGAAGATATTTCCTAGCTTATGCTTTATATTTCTGTCGCGAACGCATTATCGTAAATGCTAGTATTTGTACTAGTAAAACTTGGATAATTTTACAGTCTTTGGCCCGTTGAAATCGAAAAACAGAAGATAATTAAATGGGTAAAACAGTTCAAGCCTCCAGCGGCCGCCAAAGTCGATGGTTAACATTGATGTTTATGGCGTTTCGAAAGTGAAAGAAGAAGAAATGAAAAGAAACGTGAGTTTAAGACAAGCTTTGAATTCGTTATATACAATGTTAAAAACTAATTTTTTTAACTTTCCTCTACATTTGGTCAAAGATCGAAATGCAAATACCATTTTGTCTCGCGTGCAAAGGGATTCACGCGATCATGTCGATCTTTAGGCGCGGGACTTACTCAGGCATTGAACAAACGTGCAATATTCATTGCGATATATCGTGGCGAAAAGAGATTGAAAAGAAAATAATTAATTCTTGGGATACCAAATTTTTTAGAAACCGATTGCGAAGAAATATTAAAAAGATCGATGGTTCATTGGAATTGAATTTACGAAACGTTTGCCAATTTAACGCTATCCTTCAAAGAAACGAAAGCGTCGATACCTCGTCTCCATTCCGCTTTCCAAATGTGCGTTGCTTGAGATTGACATACGACGAAATCTACAGAAAATTCCATTCAAATCGAAATTGCGGTTCATTGAATAATAAAATTGTAGAAGCCTTTCCGAATCTAACTGACTTAGAAATCAAACTGAACGGGTACGTGGATTCGTCTTTCCAAAAGTGTTGTGATTACGGCGAAATGGTAGAAGATGATGAAAACGAAGCCGTTTTTAAAAATTTGGTAGAATTAAAGATCGACTTTGACGACGTCCTTGTGTGTGATATTTGTAGCGCCTCTCCGAATCTAGAAAAGGTCGTTGTATTTTTCGGTCGCACGTCTATTTCTCCTTGCAAAATTTATAATCTTTTGAACACTCGCTCTTTCGAAAGAGGGGTGGAATTTAATTTTGATAAATACTTAGTAGAAGAAGATTCATTAGAGGTGTTTCACGATTATTGCCCCATTCCTGAACACAAAAGAAATATCAACCAATTATTCGAGAAAATTATAGTCACTTTGACCAATGTTGACGGAAATCCAGTCATTCGTTGGAATATAAAACAGTATGATTTTACCAATATGTGCGACTTGCCAGCTCATTTTGAGTCAATTGATGACGATAACCACAGCGTCGAAAGAGAACAGAAATTCTTCGAGAGTAAGCTATGGTTACGAGATGATATTTATTTTCGTAACCCGCGCTCTTTTTTTAAGTTGATAAAAAAATTTCGAGATCCAGAACCCAGAACATTTCATTTGATTCATCCCTCTATTGATAATCATGATTTCATAGCGAAACTTTTTGAAGGCTGTTGGAGCATATAATAGATGTATTCTCATTACGCCAACGCACCCATATTTTATAATCCAATAGAATTGAAGATATATAGTAATTAATTGTATCGACCGATAGGTTTTATTGTAACCTATTTTTTGCTTTTTACACCCAAACTAAAAGAACTAATGAATTTCTGCTTTAAAGACGATGCTTTTAAAAATTTTAATAAAATTTTTTTATATTTTTATTTACTTACCATCAATGAATAATTCATAGGAAAACGTGTTTAGAGATAACTATATTATTATTAATTTCTTTAATTTAGGTAGCCATCAAAAGTAATTTTCCAGCAAACGGGTTTTAGGGGTAGATAATTAAAAAGAGTATAAAATAAGCTGCAGTCCGAAGGTGCTAAGTATAAGGTCGAAAGGACTAAGGTTTCTCAAGTCGAAGTCTAATGTGCGTACGTCGCAAGGTTAAGTTATAGAGTCGAAGGTCTAGTGCTAAGTCGAAGTCTAAAGTTCATACGTCGAAGGTCTAAGTGCTAAGTTGAAGGTCTAAGTGCAAGTCGAAGGTCTAAGTATAATCGAAGGTCTAGAGCTAAGTCGAAGGGTCTAAGATATAAGTTCGAGTCTAAGTGCTAAATCTAAGATTCTCAAAGAAATAATACACAATTTTTAGACCAAATTATTTTTTCGGAATTTGCACTTAGCCCTTCGTTATATCAGTTCCCGATCAGGCGTCACTATATGACGTCATAATCGATTTGACGATAGTTTTAGCTTAGGTAACTGGTATTTGAAAGCGTTGCAGCGACGTCTTCCCATTCCCGTAAGCGGCACGTTATATTTATATGATGTTTCGAGGGAAGCGAAGTCACGACCTAACAGTGATCGGGTGACGCAATTGTGTCTTAGGTATAAACCATCGTTGAACCCGAATATAGTGACGTTTCGAACGGAACGATATAAGGTCGAAGGTCATATAGTGATAAGTCGAAGTCTATAAGTATAATGTCGAAAGGTTCTAAGTGCTAAGTCGAAGGTTAAGTATAAGTCGAAGGCTAAGTGTAAGTCGAAGGTCTAAGTATAAGTCGAAGTCTAAGTATAAGTCGAAGGGCTAAGATAAGTCGAGGTCAAGTGCTAAGTCGAAGTCTAAGTGCCTAAGTCGCAAAGGTCTAAGTGCTAAGCGATAGTCTAAGTGCTAAGTCCGAAGTCTAAGTGCTAAGTCGAAGGGCTAAGTATTGCTAATTCGAAGGTCTAAGTATAAGTCGAAGGTCTACATGTGCTAGTCGAAGTCTATGAGCTATAGAGTCGAAGGATCAGATATATTTGGAAAAGGAAAATCATGTCTAGAAAATCTAAAATTAGATAAGAAAATAATACACAAAATTTTTTAAGTCCAAAAAAAATTGGAAAGGCATTCATTCGCTGGTTACACAGCGAAATCAAAGACGGCAAAATTTGTCCCGATGAAATACGTCCAAATTTTCCTACAAGTACGTTGAACGGTTCTTTAGCAGCCGAGAACTCGTATATTATGTCGAATTGTATTAACGTATAACCACATATACGATATTTTGATTCTATATTTAATAAAATGTATAATTCACTTTTTTTTTCATTTTAAAATATAATATGCCTCGATATAATTATCCACTATATTTTATATATTTACATTTCTCGCGTATCGAAGTAAGCTTGTACTAGTAACGTAATTCTTCTCCTAAATCGGTTAATAGTAGATATTTTTATGGGAAAAAATTAAAATCTACGTTTAATCTGCTGCAAAAAATGCGCACAAATCCCTTTAAGTTACTAAAAATTTGGTGCCATTTTGTGCTGTTCCCGAATAGAAGGTTTGACCAATTTGGCACAAAGCCAATAGTGACCACTAATAAATACTAAAATAAAAAGGTAAAATATAATGGAAGTGAGTCCCACGAAATAGTCACTACGTAGTAACCAAGCGACATTTCGGAGAAAAACCTATGTAGTAGTCTGATGGCGTTTTCGACTTTTATTTTTTAGTAAGTTATGTCTAAAAATTATTTATCGAGAAATTGAATTTAATGGAGACTAAACTAATAAAAATCATGATAATAATAAGTAGATCACACTTAAGAGTACAATAAACGAAGAAAAATCATAAGGACTCCCCTCAGGCTTCGATAGGAGGCACAAACAATTTTTTTGCCCATTTTCAGAACAATTTCTTACGCGATATTCACGATTATGTTAATTAGTGTTTTGTAGCTATCGTAGTTTTCGAGAAAAAAAAATAAAAATATCCAAAAAAATGAATTTGGTTGATCAAATTTTTTTACATTTTTAGCACATGCTCCTTTCTATGAGCGATTCCTACGAATTATATATTTTCTTGTATCTATCGTAGTTTATGAGAGCGTATAAAATAATATACAGATATCCCCACAAAAATCAAAACAAAATTGTATTGCCATTTTAGAAGAATTTTACTTACGCTATTCACGAGACTCTCTAGTTAAGTTTTCTTGAGCTATGTATTTTAGAGATTAAAATAAAATATCCAATAAAAATTCAAAATTTTTTTTTCATTGTTTTATATCAATTTTCTTATGCTGATTCCACGAATTGTTGTGTTGTTTTCTTGTAGCGTTGTATCGTAGTTTGTTTGAGAAAACATAATAGCGCCCTAACTCAAAAGCAAATATTTCCCATTTTTAGAACAATTTTCTTACGCTGATGTTGCCACTAATGCAGTTTATTAGTTTTCTTGTAGTTATCCTAGTTTTCAGATACATTATCGTTAAACCCCTTATGACGTATATAGTGACGCCATTCGGGACTAATATACGGTCTGAAGGTTAAGTGTGCTATTTCGAAAAAGAAAATTGAACAGAAAATTATCGGGAAATATCATTTTGATAAGAGATTTTCACACACTTAGACCTATTGAACCTTATATAGTTCCCGTTGAAACGTCAATATATGTCGAGTTGAAGTTGCTAGTTTATACCTATAAAAATGTGTTGCACGCTCATAAATTAGACGATTTTTCGGTTCCCTTCGAAACGTCAACTAGATATAGGTCGCCTAACTGGATCTGACAAAAGCGGTGGACACTGATTACGCTGTTCAAAGTGCCACTTTTTAGTGTCATAAACTCGCAATCAACCGAGTATTGACGTTTCAACGGGAAGCTAATATAGTCGAAGGTTATGGAAAATCGTCTGATAAATATCACAAAGAAATATAGGGTCCCCGATAGATTTTTTCTGTTCAATATATTTTTTTCGAATTTGCAATTAGAACGCGTGTTACGTATACTTAGTCCCGATGATGTTTTACTTCCATCTATATTGAGTCATAGTGTGGTTTCAAAACGGATAAATTACTTCTAAACTAGATGTAAAATAGATATACAAGAAACTATAACATTCGGTGGAACAGCGTAAGATAATTGTGTCTAAATGGGAATTTTTTTTGGATTTTTGTAGGGGGCTATTCTTATTTTTTTCTCAAAAACTACGATAGCAACAAGAAAACTAACATGATTCGTGGATACTTACAGCTAAGAAAATTTGTTCTAAAAATGAAAAAAAAATTTTGAGATTTTTTTTTGGGATATTGTTATTTTTTTGTGCGTCTAAAAGAAGCTAACGATAGCTACAGAAAACTAATAACATTCGTGGATTCAGCGTAAGAAAAATTCTTCTAAAATGGCAAAAAAGTTTTTTTGATTTTTTTGGGCTATTATTTTTTTTATTTTTTTTTTTTTTTGTTTTTCTCAAAAACTTACATAGCGTATACAAGAAAATTAATAAATTCGGTGAATCGCGCGTTACAACATTCTCTTCTAGTAAAAATAAAACAATTGAAATTTTTTGGATATTTATTTTTTCTCCGAAAACTCAACGTAGCTCAGAAAAAAACTTAATAACATCGTGAAATCAGCGTAAGGAAATTGTTCTGAAAATGGCAAAAAAATTGTTTCGTGCCCCTATCGAAGCGAGGGGGTTACTAGATTTTTTTAAGTATTTTTAAAGTGTACTCTATAATATTATTATTGATTTTATAGTTTTAGTCTCCTTAATTCAATTTCTTCGATAAATAATTTTTAGACATAACTTAACTAAAAAAAAAAAAAAAAAAAACCTACGACACCATTTTCTCTCGGAAACGTCGTTGTTATATAGTGACATTTCGGGACGCACTTCCATATATTTTACCCTAGATAAGATGGGGAACATGGCTTTGGCACAAATTTGTGTCAAACCCCCCTATTGGGAACATGGCACAAAATTGGCACAAAAATTTTTAGGTAATAAAGGGATTTGTGCCAATTTTTGGCACAGATTAAACAGTAGATTTTAATTTTTTCCCATTAAAAATGATATTATTCACTTATTCGCGAGAATCAGCGTAACTAGTAAAGCTTACTTCGATACGCGAAGAAAATGTAAATTATAAAAATATAGTGGATAATTATATCGCAGCATATTTTTTTTAAAATGAAAACAAACAAGATGAATTATACATTTTATTAAATATAGATCAAAAATATTTTATATGCGTGCGTTATACGTTAAATAAATTCGACATCAATTCGATTTTCTTCTAAAAACCGTTTCCACTCTGTAGGAAAATTTGGACGTATT
This sequence comes from Trachelipus rathkii, assembly GCA_015478945.1. NCBI lineage: Eukaryota > Metazoa > Arthropoda > Malacostraca > Isopoda > Trachelipodidae > Trachelipus > Trachelipus rathkii. The sequence continues at coordinate 26,594 of JABUQX010064628.1, forward strand.
TCATCGGGACAAATTTTGCCGTCTTTGATTGCGCTGTGTACCAGCGAGATGATGCGCTTTCCAATTTGTTTTGGGACTAAAAATGTTTGTGAGTTGTATTTATTTTCTTTGAGGAAATTTTGATTTTTAGGCACTTAGACTCTTCGATTTTATTCTAGTAAGCTAATCGACTAACATATACTAGACCTTCACGCTTAGCAACTTAGACTCGAGCTATCCTCATAACTTGAAGCCTTGGAACTGTCGATTTCCGACTTGTGACTCACTTAGCTATCTCCTTTATTTATCTTGTTTCGGCTTAAGTACATTTAGACACTGTTCGCTGCCTTTGCATTAGATCCTTCCGACTTAGCACTTAGACTCTTCGACTTAGCACTTAGACTTCGACTGGTATTACTTTAACCTTCGACTTACTTGCTGACCCCATGGTGGACTTATACTTGACCTTCGACTTAGCACTTATGACCTTGCTGACTTTACTTAGACCTTCGACTACACTTAGACCTTCGACTGATCTTATACTTAGACCTTCGACTACTTATACTTGACCTCGACTTATATCAGTTCGCTTCGAAGTCATCTATATCGGGTTCAACGATGGTTTAACCCTAAAAAGCTCACCCATCACGTTAGGTTTTTCGTTCCCTTTCGAACATCTTATCAATTTGTAGTTGCCGCTTCGTATACGGGTAATTGAAGAATACAACTGACATATCGCTTTCAAAATACAGATTACCTAGTAATTACTATCTTCCATCCGATTATGACATCATATGTGACGCTGATCGGGAACCGTGAAGGTATAAGTCGAAGGTCTAAGTGCAAATTCCGAAAATAATTTGGTCTTGAAAATTGTGTATTATTCATTGAGGAAGATTTAGTTGGTTAGCACGTTAGACTTCAGCTGGGTAACTGTAGACCTTACGAGCTTACCTTAACCTTCGACTTATACTAGGACCTTCGACTGCACTTAGACCTTCGACTTTAGCACTAACCTTCGACTGGTATACTTAGGAACTGTCGAGCTTAGGCACTTAGACCTTCGACTATGGACTTTGAGACCTTCGACTTAGCACTTAGACGGAAGCTTCGACTTAGCAACTTAGATACCTCGACTTAATACTTAGACCTCGACTTAGCACTTATTTATATCTTTTTTAATATCATACCCCTTATAACCCGTTTGCTTATGGAAATTACTTTTGTGCTACCCTAAGATTAAAAAATAATAATTTATTTTCTGAATGAAAGAAAACTGAAAATTATATTGTAAAGAAAATGAACCAATAGAAGAAAAAAATAACAAATAAAAAAATATTATTTATATAGTTTTAAAAGCATCTTTAAAGCAGAAATTCATTAGTTCTTTTAGTTTGTGTGTAAAAAAGCAAAAAAAATACGGTTACAAATAAAAACTATCGTCGATAACAAATTTTATTACTATTAATATTCTTATTCTTATATGTTATAAAATATGTGTGGCGTATATGTAATTATGTATATCATCCAGACAGCTTCAAGAAGTTTCGCTATGGAAATCAATGATATCCAATAGATGATGATTCAAATGAAAATGGTTGTAATAGGTCTGATTCTCTCGAATTTTCTAGCTAACTGAAAAAAGAGCGCGGGTTACGAAAATAAAATACATCTGTACATATACTACTCTCGAAGAATTTCTTCTCTTTCGACCTGTGGTTATCGTCAATCAATTGACTCAAATAGTGGCAAGTCGCAACATATTGGTAATCATACTGTTTATATGCCAACGAATGACGGATTTCCGGTCAACATTGGTCAAAGGTGGACTATAATTTTTCTCGAATAATTGGTGATATTTCTTTTGTGGTTCAGGTAATGGGGGCAATAATTCGTGTGAAACACCTCTAATGAATCTTCTTCTACTAAGTATTTATCAAAATTAAATTCCACCCCTCTTTCGAAAGAGCGAGTGTTCAAAAGATTATAAATTTTGCAAGGAGAAATAGACGTGCGACCGAAAAATACAACGACCTTTTCTAGATTCGGAGAGGCGCTACAAATATCACACACAAGGACGTCGTCAAAGTCGATCTTTAATTCTACCAAATTTTTAAAAACGGCTTCGTTTTCATCATCTTCTACCATTTCGCCGTAATCACAACACTTTTGGAAAGACGAATCCACGTACCCGTTCAGTTTGATTTCTAAGTCAGTTAGATTCGGAAAGGCTTCTACAATTTTATTATTCAATGAACCGCAATTTCGATTTGAATGGAATTTTCTGTAGATTTCGTCGTATGTCAATCTCAAGCAACGCACATTTGGAAAGCGGAATGGAGACGAGGTATCGACGCTTTCGTTTCTTTGAAGGATAGCGTTAAATTGGCAAACGTTTCGTAAATTCAATTCCAATGAACCATCGATCTTTTTAATATTTCTTCGCAATCGGTTTCTAAAAAATTTGGTATCCCAAGAATTAATTATTTTCTTTTCAATCTCTTTTCGCCACGATATATCGCAATGAATATTGCACGTTTGTTCAATGCCTGAGTAAGTCCCGCGCCTAAAGATCGACATGATCGCGTGAATCCCTTTGCACGCGAGACAAAATGGTATTTGCATTTCGTTTCCTTTATGATCTTTAGTAAGAAAGTTAAAAAAATTAGTTTTTAACATTGTATATAACGAATTCAACTGTCTTAACTCCGTTTCTTTTCTTTCTTCTTCTTCTTCCCCAACTAATAAGTTCAGGTGATTTTCGACTTGCGCCGCTGGAGCTTGACTGATTACCCATTTAATTATCCTTCTGTTTTCGATTTCAACGGCCAAGACTAAATTATCAAGTTTTTGACTAGTACAATCATAGCATTTACGAAATGCGTTCGCGTACATAATATAAGCATAGCTAGGAAATATTTCTTCCTCAGCCGAGAAACTTAAAATCAATTCTAACGTTTTCACACCAGTTTTTGCTGCCAATAGGCTTACACGATGGCTGCTAAAGATGGTAAGGGGATGTTTGTGGTTTAAACGAACTCCGATTTTTTGCAATTTAAATAACGATGAGATTTCCATGACTTCCTCGATGTTGTTATGATCCACAATTAGGGTAGTCAATTTCTTTAACGAGGGAATAAGAAGATCCCGCAATTTACTAGAAAAATCAATTTCTACAACTGTTCCCGACGCCTTTAAAGAATCCATATCCGATTTGCTATAGAAAGTATCGTTGGCTGACTTGCTCAAAACAAGAAGGCCTTTTAGATCAATAAAGTTGTCAAACAGGTCCTGTTCTAACACCCTTTCACCGCATTTACATATCAGTTTTATTTCTATTAGATTTGGAAATAAGATGGAAATATTTTTCACCATTTCGAGGACTTCGTCGAAGGTGAGAGGGTTAATACCAGTATTAACAATTTCTAGCTTCTCGATACGAACTAACGGTTGACGTCGTTCTTCTTTCATTAAGTCCGTTAATTTTATAAAGGTTTCATATTGGTCAATTGAAAAAATGAAAGAATTTAGGCGTTCGTATTCGGTACTCATCGTCCTAATAACTTTGGTCGTTTTAGCAGCCGCGGAAACACCATCTGCCCGACCTTCCGTGGCGACCATATATTTGGTCAACG
>JABUQX010064629.1:17500-65780 GCA_015478945.1 Trachelipus rathkii
ACCGCATACCTACAAAGAATTCATGGTATCTAGTCAACCATAGGTCATAGAGAGTTTATTTTAAACGTCGATGTGGGGGTAAATGACCACGATATATCAAATGGAATCATTAAATATGATCTACAAGGAACCCACAATCCCTCCTATGTTAGATAAGCCCTTGAAATCAGATTCAAAACCTCCGAAAACGGTCTTCAAGACCTTAAAAACGGTCTAACCGATCTTGGAAACCCTGACCTTGACATGTCAAGTTTGAAAAACGCAAATGCACTAAAAAGGGCAAAATCGATCATTCAGTTGCATTCTTTTCTCCGACGAATGCTGCTAGGAAAACGCTTGAAGTCCATAAAAAAAGGCTTGAAATCTAATTAAAAAAAAAAAAAAAGAAGAAAATAAAAAGAGCTAACAGTTTTTAATAAATGGTTCAATTATAAAAATAATACATGAATTTAAGGAAAAAACGTTTATTCATACAACATTATCCGCCATTAACGGTGTAAACATTTTGGCTATCGAAGTCGCAATCCTTACTACTTATATGCACACAATTAATTAAAGTTCCTCATGTTCTATCAGGAGCCAAATATAATAAAAAAAAATCATCTTGACTTAAAAATGTCTCATACTTTAATAAATCCTAACATATTCCTGTGTGTTCCACAATGACTTTTATTTTGCTGTATATTATTAGTATTCTATTTTTATTAATTTTCAACTGTAGAGACAAGGGCCAATTCCCCACAAATCAGCTATAAATGTGTTCTCACTTTCAACCTTATAGAGCCTGATAGAGTGTTGTAGGTGGCCGCTCAACCTTCCCTATTAATAAATGTATAATAAATAAACAACTCACATAGAGATGGATCATAATGTAGTGCAGCGTAAAGGGCTACCTAATCACCTAACCTACCCCAACATAATATCTCATTCCTTGCTAGATAATTCTTAATGTATCTAACCCTATACCTTAGCAGATCCTCAAACTCCAACAGTAAATAAACTAATAAAATTTTCTTGTGGCATTACTTCTTAGAACGATCTGAAGCCAGGTCATCTTTTCATCATGGACTTCAATTCTAACTTTTTTCACTCTCTTAATTATACACAATACATATTTCACATCTCTATAGATTAAAGATCTTCTGTTCTTTAGTGAATCTCACACTCAACCTGGCTCCTATAATGCATCCTCATTCCCTAATCTTGATTTTTTTTCAACACAACTCCAAAATCTTCCGTTCGAATTCTATTCTGACTTCTTTCTCTGACTATTCTCTTGGTTTTTTCGGATGTTCGTACGTAACAACGCTCGAAATAATTAATTTCTGCAAGCTTATCACAATCTTATATATCTCCTTGCGTGACCGGCTACGAATCTGAATATAATAGCAAAAAATACACAAATAACATCCCTACAAAAAATAAATCACAAAATTGATTTTATTTAAAAAATCAAAAAACTCACCAAACATATTGTTCCCCCATCTTCACTTGTCCTCCAAATGTTTATACCTCTTTACACTCTCCTCATGAAAAAGGTAAGGTTACCTTTAGATTTAAGGCACATATACATTCATACATAATTTCATCTTAAATAACAATTGTCATCTTCTGAGTGACCTCTTCTGTGTGAATAACAAATTAGTATACCCTGCCCACCCATCTTGTATAAGACTTAATCGATCTCATTCTACTTTCTCATTAACATTAATAAGCTAACACTTCCAACTAGAATCATGGCTGTAATAAACAAATTTAGAACTTATAACAATAAAAAATGTAGATACATGTATTATATTTATTTTCCTTATATAAATTTTAATACTTGCCTCTGCCAGCGCTGTTGCACTAATTTGCTCGAAAGCGTAAATTGTCAAAGCACTATGACTTAATAAGACACTCTCTAAATTTCACATTCCATCATAGGACACATCTCGTAACAGTTGTTAAGATTTATTTGATGATAATATATATATATAATAATAGTATCTACCTATTATACCTCACTACTTTCCTAATTTACTCACTATCATAACCCTCTCCTATATGTCTCCATTCCTTCTCTATCTGTGAACTTATTATTTTCCATTATCAATTACCTATCCTTTCACTTACTATATATATTATCACTCAATATCTCACATATCACCTATAAAATCAGAAATAACTATTTACTTATTTCTCACTATACTATTATTATATAACTACCTTAACTATCTATACTACTAACTATACATCCCTTATTCAGATTCACTGTGATAGAATTGCTCCATTTCCTCTACATCTAAAACATTCTTTTACCTTTCCTGACTCCCTTTTTTTATATCCCACGCACGCAAATCCTTTCTCGTCCACAGCACCTCGGGTTTTCAATTTCTTTGGAAGGAATTTGCCGGGAAAAATTTTTCCTTCACCAAATGCCGGCTACGGGGCAACTATCTGCAATCTATCGAGCAAAACACAAAGGTAAGTAAATTTATCCAGTCTGCAAAATAAGTATCGTATGTTTCATCTTCTCCATCTATTTTATCTCTGATATATATATATATATCTATAATTATATATAAATAACTATAATATATATATACCTATATTAATACAGTATTATTTCACACCCTATACTCTACCTACTACTTCTCAATATTATCCTCTGGCAAACACTTACTACTCATAAATAAGTATTGTGAAAAATAGTACCACTGAGGTGAAATTACATCACTTACTTAGTCCACGTCATCTTATTACTACACTCCTAAACTATTCACACTCTATATACTCATCCTAAAAATTACTTTATATTCTCACAATTTCGCTATTCCTTAATACAAGGGCCCTAACAACCTTTACTAAAATTTACTACTACTTATCATTACCATGTACTCCACTAAGCAACCTATCCAATAATTCTCACCTCCTTCTTCACTCTCACTATATCTAAATATATATAATATATGCTTTTTACCTATGATCTTTAAATAAAATACACTCACCATTAAACCACTTATATTCCTTTCCTATATCTATATACTTTCTCCACTAAGCAATCTTCATTGGTGAATACTTGATATATACCACACATATATATACTACCCTTCCTAATCCTAATATATACCTACACTTGTTCTTACTACCTACCTATATCTTATCATTTTAATACCACTATATATACTTACTTACTATACTATCAATTATAGGCCTTTTGATGATATACTCAGCATTAATAATTATTTTGTGAGGTATAGAGAATAATACCTGAGTGAGTGAGTAGGTTTGCTCATTTATTTAAATATAATAACTTATACGTTTAGAGCTGATCTTTTATTTTATGTGGTGAGAGGACGTTGATAATGGAGCCTAGTTTTTATATAATGAAGCATACGGTTGTGTTATTAAACTATATCAGCAATACTGAGCGGAAGTCATAACTATTCGTAATCTCATACGCTGACTGAATAGAAAGAGTAAATATACTTTACTCATGTTGAACTCATTATACATTTATATATATATTTATATATATATATATTATTTTTATATATAATTATATATATATTTAATATATTATAATATATTTAATATATATATATAATAATATATATATATATATATTATATATATATATATATATATATATATATATATTATATATACTATATATATATAATATATATATATAATATAATATATATACATTATTAATTAATTTATATATATATAGTATATATAATATAATATATATATAATATTATACTATATATTATTAATATATATAATATACATATAAATAAAAATTATAATATCTTAGGCTTGTGATATCTAATATATCTACTAGGTCACATACTACTCACTATCATAAAATATATCAATAAAGTTGAGGGTATATCGGGGCCATATAAATAAATGTATATATCGATATATATTAGAAACTCGATTTCATATTATGTAATATAAATACCACTAGCTATAATATAAATAATAATAATACTTACTTTGGTATACTTAATATGATTATAATTTATTAGAATAAAAATATGATACTGAAATATATATTTAGTTCACTAAAATTTTAGCATAAGTTTAAATAAATTATGATTAAAAAATCCTTTTGGTGAGATAAAATATATCATTTCCGCCACGAATGTTTATATTAAAGAATTTGTTTGTAAATTAATAAATATTTACCTTACGTATCAGCTATATCACTTGAGCTCATAATATATAGTGTACTAATTATATCCGAATTCGTAGAAGTGTTAAATGCAAGGAGGCGTCTTAGCCAACAGACTGTGCTAATTAGATATAACATGATCGTTGTATAGCTGTTAGCAGTCAGGGCGCATCTCGAAGAGAAGACGCCACGATCCATCAATGCTGCACCCTTCCACCAACGCTCTTTTCGCAGACCGTCAGTCGGGAGCCTTTCATGATGATAATAAGAGAGAGCCTTTATCACATATGAATTAACATTATATAGCAAATACACTTTGTCTCGCACTTAGTTAGTCTAGAGATATAATTCAATTATTGAAGCGTGTGTGTCAGACTATGTAGAAACCTAATACAATATATATATTTAATATACTTATTTTTCTTGCTTTTTATTTTTCATTAGAATAAATGTTATTCAACAATATATATTCTGATAGAGAATAAGTTTCTATTTTCATCATATATATTAGCCCAGTTATAATTATAGCCATTGCTTTCTATTTTCATCATATATGGAACATAAGTTGGAGGACAGGCTAAGTATTTCCTTGACAAGTTTATACTTCTAAGCGTGGGTAAACACTTTGCTTTACTTTCCACCAACTGACAGGATCATCATGCATTTGTATCTATCATCATTTTTATATTCTTGGTGATAGTTTATTTCAATATCGTTTGCATACATACTTCTTGTTACTAAATATCGCGTGTGTTTTCTTATCATCACTTCTGTGAACTGAAGAATAATTACTTGTAGTGAATCTGCTTAATTGATTTTACTTTGTAGAAAGGTGTTTGGTTATCTTAGTAATGATATTCGTTTTTTTCGCTTTTATAAATGGGTATGGTCAACGAATTAAATAGACTGTTCGGATTTATAAAAGAGTTTCAACGCAAGAAAAAACAAAATGACGATTAATTATTTTTCTAATTCATTGTGTTTGCATAAAAATAAATTTGCACTTTATACCTGGGATCTAAATACAGTTGCAATGGTAATGAAAGGTAATTATCAATTTCTCACGGAACCAAAAGCTGATTTTTATTTTCTAGCTCTTATTTAATTATTAATCTATTTTTCAATTCTTATTTAAGTGTTAACTTTATTTCTTTGTAATGATGGTTTTCAAATTGATCTTATCCTACAATGCTGTTGATATTTAACTTGATTATTAATATATTATAACATCGGAGACATGAAAGCTTGTATAGAGGCGCTGATTAGTATTTTTTTTTATAAATACTTTCTTTCATAAATGGTTTCAATATAGCTTAATGCATATGAATGATTATAGATGTATCATTTTTATACACATTAACTTAATAAATGTTACTTTAGAATACAGAACTGGCGTATAAAATAGATACAAGAATATAGTTCTTTTGAAGTACAATACCATCTCTTTTGTTCAGTTAGTGCAATGGCTGAGCATTTGCAAGATCAGAAGGAAGTGATTTCAAAGAGTTTGCTGCATTAAGATACGTAGAATTCAAGTATCCGTTTTTCATATTTAGTAAAGACATCCCTTCGCATTATTCTCATCTTAATAGTATTTTTAATTATATATAATAATTCTTTATCAATCTAGAACAGTCAATATCCGCTATGTCAAAAATCAATCCGCAGGGCTAAGCGCGTGATGGGATGCGGTATTCAGATCTTAATAATGTGCGGATGCTCAGCGAATGCGGATGTATTACTCTGCTCACTAATATATAATATATATTAATATTATATTATTAATATATTTATTAATATATATACTATCATATATATGTCTATTTATAAATAGAAAAAAAATATTACTTAATTTTAAAAATATTAATAATCTGAGAGAGTAATAAGAATATAAGGAGGACATAAGACTTAAATTCCCCACATATAATTTTCTTATAAATATATAATTTAAATTATATATATATTATGATATATATATATATTCTAGTGAGAGTTCAAAAAAATTCTTAAAGTTCATATATAAAAATTCAAGTTGGGGTTGATAAACTTTTTTTTTACAGAGATTAATGTGAGTCCTGTTAATAGATGGCAAAAACTCATATAAGTGTGATAAAATGAATGCTCAGTCAAACTTAAAAAAAAACAAGCTCTACTTAATATAAACAATTTATTTCTTCAAATATATTTCGTTCAAACTATTTTACTTAGTATTTTATTGAGCAGAGACTAGTTGCAAAATTTTAAATATAGAGGAGAGAACTTATGTAATTAAGTATGTCTCTTAGACATTACCATTAATCCGGGAAAGTCGTCTTGTAGAGTATACCTTTCGAAAATTTAAATCTGGTGGGCTAAAAGTCCTCAAACTAACATTCTTGAAAATAATCATCGTACGAATAGTGATTCAGTATAAATAACAAAAATCTCTTATCTAGGTAAGCACCTGCGAGCATTATTTTATTCTATTATTAATATTTTAAATTGATAAATAATAAAACTCATTTAAAATAATTTTAAAAAAATCGTATAAGTAAAATAAAAACTTAAAATAATTTATTTTAAATAAAACCATTTATTTAGTAATATATTAAATTATTATTATATAATAGTTTTTATATTACATAATACGTTTTACATGAAATATCAGATAGTCAATTAAGTTATCTTACTATATTTATAACCACAATTACCTATATATGATTTTCATCTCACTTTGAATAATATATTCATTTCTACTATGATATATATAATATACTAATATATATAATATATATTAATATATATATATATTATATAATATCTATATATATATATATATATATATATATATAATTAATATATATATACTATATTTTATATATATATATTATATATATATATATAATATATAAATATATAATATATATATATTATATATATATATATAATATATATAATTAATATTATATATATCTTATATATATATATATATAATATATATATATATTATTATATATTTAATTAATATTATATATATATATATATTATATATAATATTACTGTGTGAGTTGTTCTATATTATATATATATATATATATATATATACTATAAGTCAGTATTTAAGAGCGTTGTCATAGCCCGACTGATCTCTAAGCTGTCTAAATTGTTTATATTGACAGTAGAGTGCCCCAAGAGAGCATGCCATGCTTCACACCTTCACATATTCTCTTTAAAATACTTCTCAAACAACTCAAATCTTTTCGATTCGAAGCAGATGTAGGATCCTGGAGTTTCTATTTATTATAACTATCAATCTACCTCTTAATAATTATAACATCAATAAAAGTTGTTCATTCGTAATGTTTCTTTTTCTTGCTTTATATTCTTTCTTTCTTTATTCATTTATTTTCAGCGAATTTGTTATTAGTTAAATTATTTTTTAAATACTAATTGCTTTAATCATAACTTATTTTTTTTTTTTTTTTATTTTTTTTTTATTTCCTCTCATTATTGTTAATTTTTATGTTTTTGTTAAGTAAGGTGAATGTAAATATATATATACGTATATTTCAAGTATAAATCTCCATCTTAATTAAAAATATTATAATATTAAGAATATATAGTATTAAATTTTATATAATATTACTTATTATTAGTCTCCACTATAAAGCAAGAAAAATTTATACTCATTGAGTGAAACCACTTATTTATATATATTGATTAATAAATATAATATATTATTATTCATATTATTAGTATTATTTGTTATATTAATAATTAAAAAAAAGCAAAAATTTTTTTTTTGAATCAAATTAATGTAATTATATTATTATTATATCTATACTAATTTTATATCTTATTATGTAAAGCATCGCTTCAAAAATGTCAGAGATATGCTATATTAATTGAGAAAAATTGTATAAATAATCATCCAATTTTTTCCAGTCTTGTAAGACAATAATATATACACAACTTATAGACTTGTGAACTATATATAACAAGGTCTCAGTTTGTGTTATAAACTTGTAAGTTCAAGTTACAAGTTTAGAGGTCATAGATAGAGACGGTTTTGTTAATTTATTCGGTTCTCGTAATTATTTTGAGTGGATGCTTTTCCATAGAGTTATTCCAAGGTTAATGATAGATGTAAGTTAGTTATTTTTATTAACCTATATTATATACACAGTATGATTGTATCTTGTGTTACTCATACTTCTCTATACCAGTGTATCGCTCAGGAAAATAATTATAGAACTTGAATAGGTGCGAAATCCTCCTGCTAAATGTAATGATCATCACATATGGACTTGTATCCTAAATAATAGGATTCAAAGGCCTTTATTCAAAAGTTATAGATATATACCTTAGTTTTTCTTATAGTTGTTATTTATTATATATACTCAAATATTATTGAGAGGTGTCACTGAATATTTTTCCCTTATAAGAGTAGCGATAAATATATTTCTGTTTTTACTCATACTAATTCCTTCATTAATTTTAGTTTTATAGTAAGTATATTCTGTGATATTCAATAAAAATATTATACTACTAGTAGGTGAGGTGATTAAATACCCTGGCTAGTGGGTATAACAATTATACTACATATATATATATATATATTATAATATATATATATATATATATATATATTACTATATATATATATTATATATATATAATTATATATAGTATATATTAATATATATTAATAATATATATATAATATAATATATAATATTATTTATATATAATATATATATAATTATATATTATATTATATAGAATTAATGGGTATTTCACAACTATTGGCCAGTAGATAAAAAGAATCGCGCAGATGTAGAAAATAAGAGAAGGGTGTGATATAGGTTAATTTTCTTAGATTGTGTCTGATTTTTATATAATAGATAAAAATTTATACAAATCTAATAATATTATATGAAAACTCTGTAGAAATAAATATGGATTATGATTTTTAATGATTTATTTATGATTCGAGATTTGTTTTATCGATATAATTTGTATCTATCAGATTCGTTGACGGAACTCGTTTGCCTGTTTGACCGAACTCTGTTTTATCGGATATCCAACTATTTTTGATTTGGAAGGATATAGCTCAGTTTTTGATAAAGCAACCGGGACATATTCTATATATCCTCACTAGCGCAACAATGCCGAGTGTTCATAATCTTCCAGAGTAAAGTAAGCAGTTTAATTCTTTAGCCTTCCCATTATATATATATATTAATATTTAATATATATAATATATTATATATAATATATTATAATATATATATATTATATATATTAATATATATTATTAAGTAATAAGTAAATAAGATATTAGTACAGAAATCCAATTCTAGATTATGGGTTGATGGTTGTGATTGGCTATTGGGTATAATATAAATTTATTACATATGGTATTAAACATAATAATAAATTTGTAATAATTATATAATTGCAAAAATGAACGTTCAATATTATAATTAATAATAAGCTGACACTATGATGAATATATCATATTAATATCTAAGTTTTAAAAAATCATTATATGTATTAAATTAAAGAATTAAATAATATAAAATCTTTCTATATATCACCATGTAATTACATTTATATATGGAATGTATATACAGTGGCAATCTATTATTATTAATTTATAAATATGCTGTTTACAGCTGAATAGTTATGCCATTTTTCCATTCAAAGTTCTTCTCTTAGGTATTTTGCGCTATTGTGATCGATCATTATCTTAAACCACAAGCTCTTATATTAATATTAAACCAACTGTATCAGCATTCAAAGACTACCATAAGAATGCTTCAGTTACAGTCATTCAAGACAGATTGTGATAATAACGAGAAAGCATATTAACAGGCCACTATATGGAACTTCAACATGAATCAAATCCTAAATGGTCACACGACAACTACATCGAGATAAATTCATAACATTAGAGTACTTATCATTTAATCAATAGAAGTCATACCTCACCTTAATGTTAATTTACTTTGCTTATATAGTGTAGGTCCTTATAATTTATTGACAGCGTGGTTACACTGTGCTATACCAATAACAAACCAATTACTTGGTAAAGCCAAGGAGCGCTTTGTCACGGTGCTGTTAATTTGAACTCATATATAAAACAAAGAGACCAGTAACCACAACTAAAACACAATAATAAAATTATTTATTGAATTAAGTAAAATCATTTATATTTATCGCAACAACGGATAAAGGTGACTTTCAGAAGGTTATGTAGAGAGTGCTATGTCCAGTCAACTGGAACTCGTAACTCATTAATATTTAATATATGTAAATAATAAAATAATTATTAAATAATGAAAGCTCAAACATTGAATTATTATATCTCATTTTGTCATTCAGACTCATTCATATAAATAATATACATTAATACTATATGATATTTATAATTAATAATATATATAAATAAACTAAAAATATACTTAAGAGTATATATATATATACCGCATAGTCCTTTTTAAATTAAATAAATTGATAATTAGTGATGTATAATAGACTCTAGCATTGCCCCTTCTAAGAAGTCCCAGTATCTCAACCATTAAAATTTAAGAGATATAAATTAAAAAATAAATTTTTAATAATAAATAATGTATCTAATTAATTGAAATGAGTAAATATGTATATATTATATTAATAGTATATATATAAGGTAGTGAATATTAATTAATATTTAGCCTGTCCCAGTCATAACCCACAATAATAATTATACAATAATAAATATATATAAGAATAATAATTCAGAAACCGCATGGAGACCTATATCTAGATAGTCCCAAGTCAACTCACATAACAATTATAGTAATTAAAAGTATATAAATTAATATTTCATTTGAATTATTTCATTATATATTAGGTTGGTCATGTAACATAAGTCTAAGTTATAGTGCCCATGTGGTATTCTGAGATAAATTATTCATTATTTATAGATTTAAATAATTATATGGCCATTGACTTAGTGAACATTATACTTAGATATAGGGCGCTATGCGCTATTTTTAAATATATATTATTACTCAATTATTTTAGATTGTGCTGACTTGAGGGAACATGTAGTTACTATATAGCAGCCCATGTGGCTTTCTTTAGTGTATAAAAATAATTATTAATTATTAAAATTTAGCATTATTCAATAAAAAATATTTTATACTTTAATTTTTAATATTTTAATGGGATGATGGGACATTCTAGAGGGAGATAATGTTGAGCTTCTCAATTTTATTTTTATTGTTTCTGAGTCTTATAGTATACATAGTCTATAAAGGTCATTTATGACTGACTAACTGGGTTTATAATTAATTATTACTTATTTATATATATCTATATAATGATTTGACTGGGACATTTACTAGAGGGATCAATATGTTGGAATTATATAATTATTTAGAATTATTAATTATATATTGCGTATGACTGGGTAACAGTATTCATATGAATATAGGGTCCAAGTACTTCTTTATATAGTTAAATATTATATTTATTTTATTCAGTTTAATAATATAATATGAATATTATGGAAAAAATTAATTTAGAAAAGATAATAAGAATTGCAATTACAATTATATATTTATTCGTAGTTGACTTAGGGTACAGTCTAAAATAAAGGACTAATAGGTAGTTTGCATTTAGTGACATAGTTTCTAAATATATTTTAATGTGAGTATTTTATCAATTGAACTTATTTTAATAAATGAGTAGGCATCAAATGGTATAGAAAATTGTAGCTATACTTAATAGTATGTTTTTAAATTATTAATTATTATTATTATCGAGACTGGTAATCATGATCTACTTAAATAATTATATAAGATATAATATTAAAGTTTATTCTTATATATTATTTATTTAATGGACGTGATTGACTGGTGAATACAATCATTTAGATGACTTTCCAATTCTGTACTTATATCTTATGTTATTATATAATTTTTAATTTAGGTAAGCAAGAACTCAGGCTCACTCAGGATTAGGACTAATGTCGGCTTCTATTAAGTATTAATATCTAATAATATTATTATGGGTTGTACTGGGACATTTCTAAGTGATATGGGTTATATCAGCTTCTAAATATTATTATTCTGAATTAGTAATTAAAGATAATACTTCTATAATATAATATAATACTAATATTAAGAATTATTCCAAATATACTCACCATTAAATTAAAATAAGTATATAAATAATATATTAATATAAGAATAGACAGTAGTTAGAGTAGACTTTAGCTGTCTAAGTCGTAACACATATAATAAATATTAATAATAATATTAAGAGTTAGTATCAGCATTTGAGGTCTCAATCACTGGAATGTATCAGTAACCCATTAAATAAGTATATATATTAAAATATATAAGAATGAATACTTTAAATGTATAGTTCAATACCGACATCATATGACCTGCTAATCTTAAGACTCATGTTGAGTCTCTTAGTTAAAAATGAAGTCCAATTAACATATCATATTCAATAACCATCTCATCTTATTCCAACACAAATTTAATACAATATAATTCCATTATAACATAATAGATAATACTCGCATATGATACAGCCTTCTAGAATGTCATCTACAGTCATTCACTCATAATTACTGAACATTACATGTAATAAGGTGATAGAATAAATATAGATCACAACTCACTTTTGGTGTTTTAATAGTCATGTCACTCCGTGCAAAATGTGTGTTCTTAGCTCCCAGTCAACCGCTTTCTTACACAATATTTAGATAATTCTAATTGATGTAATACTACAGAACCATTTCGAGACCCTCCAACATAAAATGTCACGAAGTGGAATACTCTAAAAGAAAAGAGGGAATAGTTGATGTGTAAGTGTAAGTGTTTTGTGTTATGTGGTGAGATGTAGTACTTAGATAGTGTATAGTCGCTCATGCGTGTTGTGTGTCGTTGATCGTAACGTAGGAGAGTATCGAGGTGAGACAGAACAAATCACTTATATGTCATAATTATATTAATATATTTAACTCACATAGAGAAGTGGTGAGACATTGAATAATAAACTTATATATACTATCACTTACTAGTAAATGTCCTACTACAACTTTATCAATATAATGACCGCATGGTCTTTTTAAAGCCTGTCCCATATCTAAATCGTAAAAATTATATATAGTAATATAGTAAAGTACCTGAGACATTATGGCCCCTCTAAATATAATTGCTAATCACAGTCCGAATACTATAGTACATTAAATTAGAATTATCAAATAATAAAAATAATAAGAAATATAATCTTAGAAGTACCGTTGGGCTTAATATCTTAAGACTGTCTCAAGTCATACGAATAATTATCTTATTTAAATTAATAAAATATAATAAATTAAGAAAGTACAGCATTAGTGAGACCTCATTATAGAATTAGTATCCCATAGTTCAATACTCATAATTAATGTAGGTGAATAAGGTTGTGTTTTCCTATCTCAACTGCGAAACGTTTCGTCTTGCGGTCCATTTTTTAGCAGCTGTGCTATACTTAGAGTAAACCGAGGTAACGACATAATCATAATTCAAAATTCTAAGTGATGTAGGAAATGTACAAGTCTGCGACTTGACTACGTCTACCAGATAATAGCTCTTCTTTAAAGAACTCCGAAGCTTCTGGGGCACGCACTCACCATATAATACTATAATACGAATAAGTAAACCTCATTTAGAGATATGTTTAGTCGCCACATAGAGGCTTTTCTAAGAGAGGCTGAGCACAATGTTGAATAGACAGACAATCATAATTAATTATGGAGTAACAAATGCCCGTCCGAATATATACGAGCACGAATGAAAAATGTGGTTCACCGCTTAGTTTAGACAACGCATGTGATTTATGGAGATGAAGTGACCATAGAAGACCAGTATGTTAGGATACAGAGTGATTGCAGAAGAAACTCGGATCCTTGGCGCAATAATCATAAATGCGAACCGTGTTCACTAGAGTAAACTTTAACGGAGGCAGCATGAGCTAAGATTGCAATAAATATTTATAATGCAAAACTAGTGACCGAAAGACTTTGTAATAGTTGCGAGCAGTAAAAGTCATATCACGGGTCAAAATTTGAGAATCAAATGTAATAATAGCATAATGACCAAGACTCAAAAATTGAGCGAGGAGATTTTTTCTGAGAGTCTCCAAGACCGAATCTTCATATTGAGTATAAATAGAATGATACTTAAAGAAAAGGCGATGAATCATGAATTTTTGCGGAGATATCGATTCTCCTCTGATATTTTTTGGAGGACCTATCACGCGCCGTCAACAAGTGCGGCAAAATAAATAGCTAAAAGCATCAAATTAAAAAAGGTCTAACGCCCAATCGCTCCCGCAATCTTAAAAGGACAACATACAATGATGCATAAAGTACACATATGCGTAAAGAAAATGAACTTAAGATTATAGAATGTTTTTTTTTTCAAATCTAATACTGCTGTGTTATTGTAAGTGGCCGACGACTGAAGGCTAGTCATGAGTGGAACCATCTTTCGATTGCATACTCTTCATAACCAGCACCAATCTGAAATCGACCGTAAATTTATTACAAAGACTCTCTCTCTGGAAAATCGTAGTGCTCTCGATTATAACGAGGTCTTTTCTCATCAATGAAGGCGATATCCGAAAACAGACTATTTGCAAGAGCGTCGGGTGCACTATTCCAATACACTGGGCCAGCGAAAGTATTAAAATCTATAAGCGCCATCTCACACTGCGCTCTCATTAATAGGAATTTCTGGCGAGCAAAAACAAATTCAAGTACTTCCATATCCTCTATAACGACAACTCAAACTAGCTCCGGCGATCCATCTACCAACTACACACCATGAATAGTATTGAAAATGAAGAACGTTAGGGGTCATCATTTTATAGGATAAGATGGCATAAATACATAGAGAGAATATACTAAGTAACATTGTAACTTAACCCATCTTATTCAGGGAAAATGACTTACTCGAAACTGTCTGGTTCAGAACTATTTTGACAGTATTTGGAAAGAAACCACATCTGACCAAGAGCATACCTTGAACAGGAGAAATAACCACGTAAATGAAATGTTGTTCAGGTAAGAGTCCACTAATAGGTAAAATATATATATTGAACAATACAATATAAAACTATATGTGTGAGACAAATACTAATGAAGGACATTTTATAATTATTTTTAATTTTTATTATTTAATTTTATTGAAGTTAAAACTCACTTAAAATATACCAATAATAATTTAATATATATATATATATAATATCATAAATAAAAAAACAAAAATAAATATAAATAAATATCTAAAACTAATAAAGATAATCATCATAAAATCCTGATTGTTTTATAAAACTGATTAAGTTAAAAATACCAAATTTGTATTTTTTTCATTTGATTTTATTTATCTACCATCCCTGGGGAAAAGGATAAAGTAAGTTGAAAATAGGTATACTTGAGTACAGATAAATATAGAAGTATGTATATAGGAATTAGATAATAATAATATTAAAAGATAATGTAAGATCTATCGAAAGTCAGTACAGTACCTGTGACCGCAGTAACAGAGTTCAATATACTGATCTTCCAGATGGGGTAAGGGATCATATGAGAGTATGAGTACCTAATGGATAATAATTATATAGTTATTGAGTTTCTTAAAAATGAATAAAGAATATATGGTATAATGCTTATATATGAGTAGATTGACAGATAAATGAACACGATCCTAGAATAGGATTTTCAAAATAAGAAATAAAAAAGAAACATTAAAAATACTTATCCAGGTGTCAGAGTGAGTGATTCGTTAGTAGATATTGGATTCTAGTGAATAGATGAAGATATATTGCTTCTTACAATATGTATATGAATTATATCTAATGTTAGATTTGTTGAGCATTATAGTTGAGGATTAACTATTAAATATGTTAAGTAATATAATATAAGGTCAAAAGAATTAATAGGCAGATTAATTAAAAGACTTGAAGTAGAATAGAGTGAGAGAGAGTGTGAGAGGAAGAGAGTGTATATATTTCTTTATACTCTATAAAATATTAGTGATTATAGGTGACAGGTCAGGATGGGGAGGGGGCTTTTAGGTTGTAAAATGAAGGGTTTAGGAAATTATGTTTTTCAAAGAAATATTAGGTTTTTGGATTTGTGGTAGAGAATTTCTTAAGGATAATAAGTATTACTTTATTGCATAGCAGATGAGAGTTTACTACTATATTGAGTATTCGTTAATATAGTGTTTCTCCGCTGTGGTGGATAAAGGTCTTTCCGATATCTTTCTCCAACGCCACCGCAATTTGAGTGTGAAAGAGATGACTACGAGCCACGGCAAAATATAAACTAATTCATGTATATATCCATATTATCAGGGAGAGAGGATGAAGATAGGTAGAGTTGTGAGAAATATAATATAGTATATACGCAATAATTGCACGTTATTAACACTCAGTGAGTAGTGGCGAGTAGTAAAGTACCGAGCAGCTAGAGATGTATCAGTACAGGGTTAAAAGAGTTACATCAGGATGTGAAAGATTATCGAGACTAGGGTGAGAAAAAGACCTATTCGCATAATGGATATAATCAACATTATCTAAAATGTAGAACAATATTGTGTTACTAAAGATAACTGTATCCATGCTTTTACGACCAATGAACTGGTGCGAACTTTCAGAATGAACAGTGTGATGACTGTATGTAAAATATGTGACGATAATGAAGAGGACTGATT
The DNA here is from genome assembly GCA_015478945.1 of Trachelipus rathkii. Lineage (NCBI taxonomy): Eukaryota > Metazoa > Arthropoda > Malacostraca > Isopoda > Trachelipodidae > Trachelipus > Trachelipus rathkii. The sequence goes on from JABUQX010064629.1 coordinate 34,412, forward strand.
GGTTGTGTTTGAAATCTGAGCCCAAAGTGTCAGAGGCAGATGTGACAGACAGAACACTATCGAGGAGAACTAATGTTGCAATATATTCATATTTGGTGTGCAATGAATGCTACTTTTGCTGTCTGTTCTCTCTCATCTCGTACACATCTCTGATATTCTCTAATATATGAGAGACTCCTTTATCAGAATAATTATAAAATAATAATAGTAATACTGAATATATCACTTTTATATTTATAATCAGCGTAGGGAATTAAGAATAAGGTGGTAGGTGTGGCGCTTTAATAATAAAAGCATAAATAATCAATATTCTATGTGATTGTTTTATTTTCCTGATTTAAAACTAAATTATCATTATCATTGTTATCGTTATGTATAGGTAATAAATATTATATTTACTTATGTTATCCAGTAATCATGGTAATTTGAACTGTCCAGTTAGATAGGAGTGGCGAATATTAAGAAGTACGATTACGATAGATAGAATAGATAATATAATATTATATTATATACTATATATATATATATACTGTAGCCAGAGTCAAGTAAAATTTTAGATGCGAAATTGTATGAAAAGAATTGAGACATATATATAGCATGCCACCGTAAAATGAAAAAGGTATAGGCCTTAGTCAACTATTATTATTATAGTAGGAGAATTAATTATACATTATCTAATCTCATGGCATGTTAGTACTAAATATAGTGAAATTATACTCACCTATGTGTCTATACAATAAAATAACGGTATATAGTAAGTAGTTCAGTATATTATAAATGCTTAATATATGAATATAACTTTATTATAGAGATCACTCAATAAGGTTACTGAACCTACAAGAAATAATACAATTAGCACTATGATTAGCTTCACAGATAAAATTAGGAAGCGGAGTGATGTTGTATCCTATAATTGACAATTCATCACATGAAGAGAGTAGATGAGAGTATATTATCATTTATGCAAAGGAGTTTAGAAAATGTTTTAGTATGTTAGAATTAGTAGAGTATAGTGTGACCCTTGTGAATTATCATCATCATAACAGGCAATTAAATGTCGTTTATAATTTGATTGCAAAGTCTTTAGTAATAATGATAAATTGTGAAATCAATCTTATATTAGGAGTTGCCAATAAATGAACATATATCTGGACCACACCGATATCCGTAATCTCAGGATGTATTGATTCTGTTTAGATATAATTAAAAGAGTATGATCTAAAGATAAACACATCTTAAAGTTTTATCAATAAAAAAAATTGCTTTAATTAACATACTTTTAACTCTTAAGTAACTTGCGGTTTATAAAAATATAACAGAGCTATAAACAATGAACCCTAAAATTTCAATTATCATCAGGTGGGTGTTACTAAAATTTAAAAAGCAAATCTATTACACTATGAAACTATATTTTGATCAATATAATAATAATCAATAAATAATTGTAATTATTATAAAATAAAATAAAATACATCATTGAGTGAGTGAGGAGAGAGTAAATAAATAAATAATACATGTTTTAGCTGGTGGAATAATAATAATAATAATAATAAAGAGAAAGATTGAATTGATAAGAGCCTTCAAAACGACTCAAACGGTCTCTTGATGTCAATAAAAAATATATTCATTACCACTATAATAAAGTGAAAGATAGAAGAGTATTTAATAGATAAAAATTAATAAATGGAATAATAATTGAGAACTACCTTTAGAAAAAGATAATAAGATAAAATGGAGCAAAGAGAGGGCAGAATAATAATAATTATATAGTGATGATGATAATATTTTTAATGATAAGTAATATTTGATAAATACAACTGACAAGAAAAGTTTTTTATAAGGTTTATATTATTAAAATAATATAATAAGATAATAAATGATAGAGTGACATAATACGGTGAACCTGAATAATAATTTAATATGAGTAATAGTATAATTAAGTATATTTATATAAGTATTATAATTTCAATAAAATAGTCAAGAAAAATAAAAAATACATTTTCATATAGTAATGGAAACCACTTCTTGTTTAATCAAAGATGTATAAACTGAAAATGCAAATAGATTTAAAGAAATTAAATATATTAATAATAAGTTTAAACGATATAAATATATATGAACAAGCACAAAAAGAAATGTAATAAATAATAAAGCAAACCCCAAATGTAAAATGATCATATAATTTATAATTTGAGAATAATCAAATAGAAACTATTATACGTTAGAGGAAAAGAGATTATTAACTTTTAATTAGAGTAAATAATAATATTACAAAGTGTAATAAAGTCTAGATCACAATTGATCCTTTTGATAGTGTATATAAATATTATCTAGTGATGATTTGTAGAATTATTGTGTGTAACAATAGTCGGGGTTAGAGTTACCAAAGCATATAATGCAATGAAGATCAGAAAGATAGAATGAAGAAGAATGAAATGTATTGAAAGAGCAGAAGATCAGATAAAAGAAGAACAGAAGTAATATAAGATAAGGGAGAAGTAAGAGATGAAAGATAGAGGAGAAGAAGAAGACGGACGAATTGAAGAATAAGGTTAAGAACACTATTATAAAGAGGAAAGGTTAACGTAGAAGAAAAGGAAGAATATGAGAAAATTATAGGATAATAACGCCAGAGTTTAAGATACAGCTAATCAATTCTGTGTATATGGTATAATGGAAAATATTGTATACTTGGTAAAAGATATTAAAGTATTAAAACTTCATTATTAAAATATATAAGATAAAGAATTGGGGTAATAGTGGTCGGAAGAGTGCTTCTGACTCTACTTACATGATATGCGAAAGTGGAAGGAAAACTTATCTTGGAAATTAGAATTATAAGTCAATGATCACAACTCTATTATGAATTTATGGAATACATTACTATTATAGAATCTATATATGATACAATTATAAACAGTCTGAGTACTCGGAGATGCGATGATATCAAAGGGGACTTAGCATTTTAGCAAAGCTTTTGAAATAAGGTTCCCAATTTAAGGTGTTGACAGAAGTATATATGCAACTGTGGTATATTAATAGAGTGGTTATGTAGGTACTAGTTTGATGATATATAAAGAGTGGTTGTGGAATAGAAAACAATTGTATGTACTAAATAATGGGCCTATTAATAATTAAAAGTCATCATAATGTAATAATAAGTCGAAGAGTGGTATTCTCACTCAAACATAGGGTTAGTGGCTGTGAGTGGATTATAATTTTATAAATATATTTATAGTACCTATTATTTTGATTAATTCTATATTAATCTGTTGGTTAAAATGATTTAAGTATCTCAATATATGATTGTATGAACTTATATATAATCTATGACTCTAAATTAAATGTTCATCTTATAAGATTTGATGTGATATTAGAATTAATACCAATATATTGGCACCAATTATAATTATAATTATTTTACTAATTATTATTATGCAATGTATATTATATGAAATAATATTTGGGTAAATGATATATTATATAATTATAAATTAGTAATTATAATAATTGATCTAACTTATAGATAAAATACATTATCATGGGTACATGGAAGAGCAAAAGATAAAGTGGCAAAATGTAAAATATATTATATATAAGTATAATAATAATAAGTTAAATAAGTTAATATACATAAAATAATAGATAATAATAATAAATAATATAATAAATATAATAAAATACAAATAGAAATTCTAAAAGAATGAGAATACGAATAAGAATGATAAGAATCTATAAGAATTATAGAATTATAAGAATTTATGTAGAAAGATAGATAATTAGACTGATGATAGTGATTAATGATGATATGATGATAAAAAATGATAAGAATAATAAAGGGTGGCCATATAAGAATAATAAATAAGATAAGGATAATAATACCTAATAATAATCAATACCTAATAATAATAAAACCTTATATATAATAATAATAATAATAATATTAATAATAAAATTAAATAATAATAAAATAATAATAATAATAATAATAATAATAATAATAAATATAATAAATAATATCAATAATAATAATAATAATAAATAATATAATAATAATAATAATGAATATAAAAATAAAAATAAAAATAGAAATAGATTCAATAATCTTATACATAGTTATTCACCATTGATCCTGACATAATGAAAGAGATTAAATAAGAGAGGAAGATGGGATATGTAGATGAAGACAGACGAGGCAACGGATATGATAGAAGATGATGAGTTAAGTAAGAAGAAGGAACGCAAAGGAAGTATAGATCAGAAGAGAGTGAAGACAGATTTAGAAAATGACCAGAAGAATAGTATTAGGAATCAGGAGCAAGAAAGAAATGAAAAGACTAAGAAAAATAGAGAGAAATGAGCAACGTAAGAGCGGCACAATAAAAGTAACGCGAATGAGATATGTTATGAAAAAGAGCAGAAGTAAACTTAAGTAAACTAATATAATAGTATGTTAGGCCAATAATAGAGTTTGTGCACAAGTTTGGCCTTACTTAAGAAAGACTTAGAGCATTGCTAGAGAGAGTGAGCACACACAGGATTTCTGCTGGGTTTGAGGATTAAGAGCTACGGTATGAGGAGAGGCTGAAGGGAGTTAGGATGTTTCTGTAGAAGGCATTTCTCAGAGGGGAATGATAAGTCTACAAAATTTTTACTCTATTGATAATAGGGAGACACTAAATTCTTTATAGTTAGCAGCGGACGGGAGACAGGGGGCATACAAGAAATTAAGAAGAAAGCATGCACTGTTGATATAAGAAAGCTATACATCAGCAATAGGTGTTAATTTTGGAATTTTTGCAACGAGGTGTGTTGAGTGTGACTCATTGCAACATTAAGAAAGGTGATAGGTATATGGAGGTGGGTAACATTATATATTTAAGGACGAAGCTAAATTGGCTGATTTTTGTTATAGTAGCTTAGTATGTTTAGTATGCTGTGTGACATATTTAGTTTATAGCGCATGTGGATGGTTTGGGTAGCATGTATCATTTTTTTTTTTACTAAGTCAAATTGGTGGAGTTTGGTTACAGAAATTTGACAGCCTAGGGTGCTTTGTGGTTGCGCATGAGCATGTTGTTTGGTGGTTTACTGACAGCTCGAAGGTGCTGTGGCTTCTTACTGTCCTATATTTCTTATTTCTTATGTTCTTATATATATATATTATATTATAAATATATAATTTAATTATATATATTATATATATATTATATATATATTATATATATATAATATATATATATATTTATATTCTGTCTATATTGAATCAGTTCATATTTCTGAAAAAAATTTCTTAAGTTCAGTAAAATTTTAGTTGCAAGCTTTGGCATAATTCCAGAAGTTGCCACTAAAGAATTTCTTAAAAACTTTAACTTAACTTTCTGAATCTTTTCTTGAAATTTTTTTTGAAACTTAAAATTTTTTTCAGAAATTGAACTGACAAATATAGAACTTTCCTATATATATATATTCTATAATATTATATATAGTATATATTATTTATACTATATAATATATATATATAATATATTATATATAGTATTATATTATTATATCATATATATATATATATATATATATATATATATATATATATACTATTATAATATATAATATATAATATATAATATATATATATATATATTATTAGTATTATATATATATATATATATATATATATTTAAAGTAACCAAATGGCTTTAAACTTCTGGAAATGCACAACTGTTTTTAATTTGAACTCAATAATTCAAAATATATCACCTCTATATTTGTTGAAAACTAAAGGGATATTATGCCATAAAAAGTATTGTGCATCATTATCTATAAATAAGGAATATGATTTTTTAGAATTTCTTAATTCATCTAGTCGTGAAACACTTGAGAAGAATGATATTTCACCTATGCTTGTGCAAAAAATTATTAATGCAAGGAAATTAAAAATTTTGACTCTGGATGACTTGCCTATGTTAAGTCTCAGTAGGGAAGAGAGGTTTCTTATTAGAAGGAAACTAGATCTTGAAGATAACTCTGTGGATAAAGAGAAGCTTCAAAGAATAATTGGAAATAGGTCATCAAATGCAGAAAATAAATTACCAGCTGTTATATCAGGGAACTTTTTCAAATCCAGTGAAAATAATAAAAAATTAGGAAATTCATTCAAGAAAAAGAGAAGCATTTTTCAATATACATTCCCAAATTTAAAACCTTATAACTTGGAGGTGAGTAATTAAAATGCTACTTAACTATGAGTAACAACTCTTATTATTATTTAGAAATTTTATATCAACTTTTGTTTTAATATAAGCTTTACTTTTAGCTTCCATTTCACAAAATATTTTCTTAAAACTATTCTAGAAAATAATTTAGGCTATAAAGAAAGTATGCAGCTTATTTTTTAGTTCCTGACTGGTTTTGTCCGTAAACCTCGGACATCTTCAGAGTTTCAATTCTAACAAATGAATAAATTATTATGCTTAAGATTTAAGATTATAAATTATTAAATTTTAGATAAGATTTCATATATAGCTATATTTAATATAAGGAACAATTACGTTAAACTTTGTTAATATCTGGTTTGTGTTATCTTGTGTAATAAGCTTGTTATTTTTAGTTTTTGCGTTTTGCATTAGGAGTAAAATTTTAAATGACTTTGATATATCAGGTACAGTTATCTTGTTATGCTCAGTGAATAAATGTTCATATATTTTACTGGGTTTAAAGCAGTACTGGTATGCCCTATTTGTTAATCTATGTCATGTAGCCAATATACGTCAAATAAAAGTTTTAACTACGATACTGAGATGGGGATTGGTACTTGAGTCTGATTGGGAGCAAGAAATTAGATTTAGGCGTGTGATTAATAAGCGTATTTGAAAGTAGCTGAAAATGAAAGTGTTTGGAACACCATATTTTAAAATGCTAACTCGTAATAAGAATGCTGGGCATAATATCGCAATGTTGTTTACAAGAGCTAAGGAGTAATAAAGTTAACAATCTGTCTAACTAGTAGTGCTTAGTGCCAGTTAATAGAGTAATTAGTGCCACACGCTTTGGGCACTATTTAAAGAAAGACTTAGATATGCTAGAGAGAGTGGCAACGTGGAGAGCAAGCAAGGATGATTTCTGGGTTTGAGGGTAAGAGCTATGAGGAGAGAAATAAGAACATAAGAAATATAGGGACAGTAAGTGAAGCCACATGGGCCTATAAGACTGTCCAGTCAACCCCTAACTTCAATTACAATGCTTCTCCTGCAGATCCACAAAGCACCTAGGAGCTTTGTCAAATTTCTATAAGCCAAAATCCACAATTTTGGGCTTAGTGTCAAAAAAAAATGATTTACATGTTGCCAAACCGGAATCCACACTGCCTTAATAACTAAGTTATGGTCACATCTATTCGCAGTAGCTATGATACATTTTATAACTTGTTATATATTGGACTAAAACAGCCAAGTTTGGCTTCGTCTAAATATAATGTCTTATGTGATACCCAAACCCCAATCTTAGCCCATAGTGATTTCGATATCCACTTTTCTATAAATGTTGGCAATTTGAGTACTCTCACCCAACACTCCTGTTGGCCAAAATATTCCAAAATTTAACAAACTTTCTCATTTCCGCTTGACATAGTAATATTCTATAATATTCAACTTAGATTGGATCGCCCTTTTTTTCTTACTGTCTTCTCTTTTGTTATGCACAACTTCCCTAGATTTCTTGTCTTCACCACATCTCCGTTTGCTCTTTGAGCTATACGAGTCCAACTAATTTTGTTAATTATACTCTGTTTCTTCTTTTGTATATTGAATAGATGTAAAGAAGTGTTGGTAGACCTATAGTATCTTGTGTCCATTCTCTAGAGCAACAAATCTGATACTTCTTAAGAATATTTACTATATTCTACACTCTTAGCTCCGACCTCCGTCATTTCATTCATTGATTTATTATTAAAAATAGCTTGATTTTTAAGAATATTCATTTATTTTCTCTTCATTTACCCTTCTTTTCACACCAATCAAATCTATTCATTTCTCATTTTATAATTCTTCTCACACCTAACAATATTATAATTTTTAGTAACTAATTATATATTATATTTATATATATTATATATATATAGTCATCATTTGATAAGTAATAGCAAGTATATATACAGAGATAAATTGTTTGTGGCCACTATGATTTTTGCACTTACTCAGTCTTCATATGCGTCATATTATAGTCTTTTTCTTTAACGATTAAGATTATGAGGTAGCACAAACTTGTGCACAATATTACTGGCCTTATAATAATTTTATTACTTATATACTCTGTTGACGTCATAACATATTGATATTTATAATATATATATAGTTTTAGATTAATATATTATTTATATGCTATGCTCTTGGTTATAACAACATTGCTTATTATTATAATTTTAAGTAGCCTAGCTATACTTATTTAATTAGCTTTATGTTCTAGCTCTCCACTCATATTTAAAACCATATATTGATTAAGCACTTAGGTTAAAAAAGAAACCTTTGTTAATATTACCCAGTGACATACTCACTTCCTTTTATTCAAATCATATATGGCTCTAATTTTAGGCAATGATGCAATGCTTTTCTAACTCTCTTAGATTTCTCACATATTTACTGGTATTAAGAATAATTAATTAATTGTATATAATATTTGGAGTAAAATTAAATGAGCTAGATGTGAAAGTAACATATGGTTAATCACATATATTTATTACTATTTAATAATAATCAAATATATGCCATTCATTTATCATTATTCTTTATTGAGATTAGATTAGATTAGATTTTATTATTTTTGAATCTTTTATACATCCCTCACTATTTATTCCAAACTGAGGTGGCCACTTTGGTTCAATGCAGCAAACTATATTGAATAACATTGCATTTAAGATTCCTGTCTAGTAAGTCATTTATTTAATAGTTAATAAAATGAGTCATAACGAACAGTGGGCTTTACAGCAACTGAAATATTCACTGTGGGTATCTATCACCAGAGGCTTTGAAGGAGTTATAGGAATGTTTATTTGTAGAAAGAGCGATTTCTTAAGAGTGGGACTATATTTAACAAGTCTATACCAAAATATTTTTCATCGCCTAGTTGAATTTATAAGTAGCAATTATTATAAATGAGACCATTATAAATTTTCATTAAGTAGAATACATTGGACAGGTTGACCAGGAGGGCATATTAAATTAAAAATTAAGTTTAAAAAAACATGCATCTTGATATAAGAAAGAATGCATTCTAGTTTGCATTAAAGATGGTGTGTAAAACTTCTCTGAATGATTTCTACAGAGGAGGTTTGTTTGAGTGTGACTCGGGAGGTTAGCAACATCTTAAAGGAAAGGGTTAGGATTTGATTATATTTAGGATGGGTAATATTTTGTTGTATTATTATATAAATATATGTAATGAAAGATATTTCAACTATTTGTGTAAGTTAATAGGTTAGTTTTTTAAGTATAGATTTATTGTAAAGATTTTGGCAATGATGTGATTTCCATACAAACTTAGTAATTATTTAGCGAGTGATGGAGAAATAAGTTGTTTTGGATATCATATTATCAATAATCATTAGTTTAATTGTTATTTCCGCAAAAGTTGTTTGAAATTTGTTAGGTTCTTATTTTAAATTTGATTTCTTAATGTGGCAAACCTAAGGGCTGCATAATATGTGGATTTGGCAGATAATAAGTCGAGGTTTGGAGTAGTAGGAGCATATTGATTTCTGTGTTACAGTCTCGCATGATTTAGGTCGAGGCCATGTGGATTTTTTAATTCTGTTCTATTAATTTTTTTTTCATACTAAATGCTCTCTATAGATTTTAGATATACAGTACAAACAATCATAAATACCTAACCGTTTAGAAACGAGATATGTTTTATTAATTAAAAGGTGTATTCCTTTATGTTTCAGAAAGATTATTGACAAGAAAGGTTATTTATCTGTTTTATTGTGGTATAGGTTTCAACTTGTGAAATTCTTTGACGAAAATAAAAGTTGAAATTTGTAGATTGTATAATAAATATTGTATTTCCAATTAATAATTTGTTGGTTTTACTTTATTTTTAATATTTATTATTTATTATTCTATATTATTATATATTTATTTATTATGATTATTATTATGTATTGGATTTATTATTATTTATTATATAGAAAATTTTGTTATTTATTTTCAGATTATTTTCTATTATTACTATTATTATCATTATTTTACTTCTCATGGTCAAATGCCGGGAGACAGTCAGGCTGAGGTATATATATTAAATTAACAGCACCAATTTGTCATAGACTTGCAAGACACTTGAAGCCATTTGGTAGAAAATTATAAAATTATTGTGGTTATAAATTTGAATCAATATCAATATTGTCTATACTAAAATTATTATTTAATTGGACAGATAAAGTTAGGTAATTTATAATAATTCATTCTTATAATTTGATTTATGGCCCATCTTCACTAGATTACTCCTGTTAATTAATTCCTTTGTAGAAATTTTAGTAAAAAATAATTAAATTCAGATAAATTTATGTTTTGTATAATATTCACACAGAAGTATCTTTTCAGCAGGTTTTAATTTTTGATAATGAGGTAAAGTCAATCAATTGTACTTCTTTTACTTCTTTTTCTTATTTGGTCTTTTTGATTACTAATATATTCATGAATTTTTATTTTCTGATTTTTGCCCGACCAACAAATAACAAAATATAAATATGATATATATAAAAAAGGAAAGGTGAAATTATTATTTATTATATATAATTATTAGGAATATTTAATAAATAAATTGGTTCATTTATATTGAAATTTTTTATTCATTACTATATACTGTAATCAACAAGAAAAAAAAATTTCAATTAAAATTTTAAATTTATTAGCAAGGCTTATGCTCAATATGAATTACTTAAAAAGTTATTGGACTTTTGTTTTTACTAATATATCATAATTTAATAATTATTCTATTAATATTATTTTACTTTATATTTAACATATATAAATTATAAATTATATAATTATAGGTATATTGGAGATCAATGACAAAAGAGAATAATTTATGGGGTGATACTATATAGGGTACTCTATTTTCCTACTATACGGTACTTATATATATATTACTCGGGATGTGCCTACGAGAAAAGTTTTATGCGTTTTTTATTTCATAGTATCTTTGCACAGTATTATTAAACTAATTAGAATAAAATAATTTTAATATCAATTAATTAAAGATTTGTAAATAGATATATATATAGAATTATCTATGATTTTAAATTATATAATATTTTTCAATTTTACTATTCTTTGATAATACAATGTCAGAAGAAATTCATTCATCTGATTGTTATAAGTACTAAACACACACTCATAACTATTAATTTTGTGACTTCGTCATATTTAGAATTTGTATACTTTGGGATATATAGAATCGGAATTGTTTCTTTGACTTTTACATTACTGGTTAAGGGTTGTTATGACCGGGGTTTTCCCCAATATATGCTTTAAACAGGCAGGTTCTAAATATCTGCTTATTGAATTTGCTCATATAACATAATTCAGATGGTTTGGAATGATTAATGTCGTTGAGAGGAGGGTCTCTCTCTTCTTCATCTATCTCTCGTGCTTTCTCGTCTATATCTCTATCTTATCTTGTCTCTCTCTTACTCTTTACTCTATTCGTATCTCTTATTCTAATAATCAGTAATTTCTCGTTATTATCTAATATTATTATCTTCTCTCTTTTATCTCTCTCTCTTTCTCTTCATCTCTCTTTCTATTTCATACTCTCTCTGTTCCTCCGTCACTTTTTATTACATCTTTCTCCTACTGGCTTCTTCTATTTTTCTTTCTTTCTTGTTCTTGCTTCTTTGCTCTATTCCATTCAACTTTCTTCAGGACGGGGCTCCCTTTCCTTTTAGGACACCAAAGCTTTTTATCTACATATCGGCATAACTCAAACCATTACTCTATATCACCCTCTTATCAGGTCAATCTCACATTTACTACATCATCTATCATTTATTTTTCCTATGTTGTGGAGGTAATCTATCAATACTTTGTCTCAGGGATATGGGTCTTCTCTCTCCTTCCTCTTATTTGGGGCTCAATAGCGGACTAGTCGGAGGGTCAGGTTAGTCTTCTGTGCCTACCTTTCTCTACCTAATTATTCTTTGGGTCTAGATATGCAATGTCTGCGCTCTTGCCGAGTAGACTAGTTCGTGACCGGTATTTATCATGTTTCGGCCGTTTCTTTACTTTGGTGTGCGAAAATTGTATATCTAATCGGATGTGCGGTGGGCTACATAGTAATTTGAGGGTGAATTCAGATGCTTGGAGGGGTGGAGATGAGTGACTGATGATCGTGTTTTCATGTCTTTTCAGTCTAAATGCGTGCAAAGTTGATTTTTTTGTCCGGGTAAATGTTTTATCGTTGTCGTGTGTGGATCGGAATGAGAGGATAGAATGGATTTTCGCAATTATTCTTGACTTCTTGAGTGACCCTATGTAGGAGCTATGGTACATTTTGTCTGGTGTGCAGTACTACGAATTCTTATCAAGTTAATTTGTTTTTGTGATGTGTCACATGACAGTGTGATCAGCCCATTTTTTTTCTATGAACTAGGTTGATTTTTCTGTGCATTAATTCATGAATCTATCGAGTACTCTCTAAATTAACTTCAAGTTCATTTTTTAAGTACATTTTCTTTTTATGATATATTTTTTTATTGAATTTATTTGGCTATTTGTTCTCTTGGTAAATAATAATCAAACTCTATTTATGTTCTTCTCTTCACTACTGTTCTCTATCGTCTCCTCATATAGCATAGGCATTTGGGAACATTTCAATCTCTCTCTCTCTTCTCTCCTGTCTATCTTTGCTCAATTTAAATACATTCAAATAAATCCGTCTTCCCCAATTGCCACACTTTATGCAGTGCTGCCTAGATCCTCGGTTCAATCTCTTTTAAGGGTTATGCTCATAATCTCGTACAATGAATCAAGTTTTTTATTGTTCTTTAATATTCTTGTTATCCTCTTGAAAATCTCCTCATATTCATTATACTCATTTCTCATGGGTTCTTACTCACATCGACATTCATCCTATGGATACTTATGCGGTAGTCTCTCCTAGATGTCTACGTTCATCTATCCATAATCACTAGATCTTTATCATAAGCTATATCTTCTATTTCCTGCTCCATCTACTAATCGACCAATTCTCTTTCGAAACGTTTCTTGCTTACAAGGGTGCTTCTCTCTCTTTTTTTCGGTCTTTGTTTTTAGTTCTCATTCCTCTCTATCATTAATGCTACATCTATCTCTCTAATCCAGGTCCTCATTGGTCTCGTCTTTTTTCTTTGTGTTGTACTTCACATGAATATAATTTTTCTTTCGTCTTTTTTCTTCATATATGGGTTGCTTGTTTCGAGTATCCTTTCTATAAGTTTAGACTATCTTTTTCATATATTTCTAAAACGGGTCATTCATCTCTCTGTGAATAGAAAAGAGTGATGAGCTTTCGTGTGTCATCTTTCGATAATCTCATTCTTTCTTTTCAAAACGAAATAAGCTCCTTCTTTTCTTTCTTCACTGCTTCGAAAAGTCTAGCCGTTTCGCTCATTCGATAGGTCTCGGGGGCTTAAAATCTGTGAGAGCGTGTGTGCCATCGAATCTCTATTCTTTCCACTCAATTCTTCTATCTCTTTTTTTTCTATGGTCTCATTTCTGCTATTGATTGGTGACCACATCCATAATCTTAAAAATATGTTTGCAGTAACGCTTCATTGTCGCTATTATCGAATTTGAGATTCCAGATTATCGAGGATATGAGAGTGAGGAAAGTTTCAAAGATCTTATTTATTGAAAACCCTTGAAAGACAGCTATTTGAGTAGGATGCACAATTATTCTTTAACCTGCTTGCATTTTAGATTTGCCAGTTTGTTTTCACTTAACAAGAAGTATTTGAAGTATTTTTTTACCAAAATAAATTCACACCCTCGAACTCACTATCTATGCGATCGAAAGACGGTGCAAATTACAAATCAACATAAGTATTCAGTATATAAACTATATTATCAGTTGATTTGAAGGGTGTGGTAACTCTAGTTCATCATAATTTGTGAAGTTTTACATTTGTGTTCACTCTCAGCAATCAACGAGTATCATGAGTTCACGAGTAGGAATGGAAACGAGCTGGCCATCATACGGACTGTTAGATTACTTTCGCAGATTTGTGTCGACTTCCAACCCTCTTTTTCTAACTTCCAAAGGAGCTAGTAACTGTTTCCCATTGTAGGTATTCTACTGAATCATAATGAATGAATGTTAGAGCTTTTCATGCATCATATTCTGATGCAATAAACGTAGAGTATGTGAGGCGATTTGATGTCTTAGAGAGGATGTACTGTAAATCCTGCGCTTCGTCTTTGCTCATACATCGATTCAATCATCTACGTATATGTGACGGTACATTGATAATAATGATAATCGATAATTGCAATAAATCAAATAACAATATATTACTATCTTATATATATAACATTATAATATCTCTACTATATATATTCTATTATATATTTATATATATATATTATATATACCTATATATATTTTAGCGGTAAAATAATTTGAAAACAAAATATTTAAAGTTTTAAATAGTAATAATATTGCAATAACTGTCAAAGGAAGTTAAATAAAAAGACATAAAAAATCGACCGAGGCGCTATGGTCAACCTGCTAAACTCCAATTGAGATAGGGCGCTAGATGTTACATAAAACAGGTCTTTTTATTTAAGTGCATACAGTTCAGTATAGATTATTTTTATAATGTTGTGTTTTAATTCTTAAGTACTTTTTTCTTTAATTATTTTCAGAGTTCAAGCGTGCAGATGGGGTTATTGTGGGACAGATGGTGTTACCGTGTCCCTGCTGAGGCCATGGCAGAGATTCCCTTACTCTTTCCATCTTCTGCATCTTAATCTTGGTATTTTCTCTTTAGTTAAAAAAAAAAAAAAAAAAAAAAAAAGTTATTAGCATCCTTGACCTTCATTAAATATATAATTTAAAAAATTAATTCTATATTGATATCATTCTATATATATCTTTCATTTTCTTTTTAAAGGAAAAGTTCATATATACTATATACTATTATATATATATATACTATATTCTTCTTCTATATACTATCTGTATATATATAATATTGTACACTTTGGATCTAATAGATATTGTATTGTATAGTAATATATATGGTGTGTGTTAATATTTTGATGATCTTTCATATTATATTCTATTACTATCGTATATATATCTTTAGCGTATATATAGTATATTTATATATATATATATATATATATATAATATATTTATATTTATAATATAATATATATATATATTATTTATATATGCTTCTATATATATAAGATATTATCAACAATTAAATAAAAACTATTAAATTAGATATTTAATAACAGAATTAAATTGAATTTAAATTTAAAAAATTTCTAGTAGTGTTTTTTAAGAAATGTATTATGACCTTTTAAGAGCTGTTTTTGAAAATCTTAATACTTTAAAAAAAATTAAGGTGCTCGAATTTTATTTTTACTATTACAACCAAGCTTTGACATGATAAATAAAGTTCTTGCAATTTACCATCTTTACAGTATCGACTATATATTATATATATATACTATTATATAATCTACTAATATCATATATATATATATAATATAAATATATATTAGTATATATATAATATATAATTATATATTATATAATATAACCTATATTGGCGTTTGGTAGTCTCTTGAAACCCTAGAGTGAATTTTCCTGATGGGATGAGTTTCCAGCTTAAGGTTAATGGACGGGACAGTAATGGAAGGGGGTCTTTTTGAGCTGCATCTATAATTGTTGCTACTTATCTATAATTTCTATATATCAAATCGGCACTTCTCCACCCCCCATTTTCCAGGAAAAATATATATATACCCAAATTACAGTAAGAAAAATAATATATAATAATAATAAACAATACTAATAATAATAATTTAATATATATAACTTTAGGACTATTATGTATATATATATATATATGTATATATATATATATTAATATATTATATAATATATACCCCCCTACCTATATATATATATATTATATAATATATATATAATTATATATACTATACTATTATTATATATATTATAACTATATATATTATATTATATTATATCATATTATATATATATATATAATAATATGATATATATATATTTACTATATATATATTATATATTTATATATATATATATATATAATATATTATATATTATAATATATATATATGTTTTTGCATTTTTATATTAATATATGAAGATAAATATGAAAATAAATCCAACCAACATAAATACAAACCTATTTATGATAGTACAATAAGATGGAACACTCCAATATGATACAGGATGAAAAAAGTTCAACTTTTTTAGCTCGAAAGAACTAAAAAGAGATGTAGTTTATCGTGCTCTGCTTGAAGAAATTTAAAGGAGGAGCAAAGACATCGTGTTCAGTTCGGAATACGAAGAGAACATTGAGTGTGGAAATATTTATTTTTAAACAAAATAAAATCAAGATAACATATATGCCACGTACAGTAATGATGAGAGTAGCATGAGTTGTGACATTCATTTAACATCTAATATATATGTGTAATTAATAATTATATACATGAGAATGAGGATGGAAAATAGAAAGTTACTCACCGTTCTCATGTCTGTTATAGATGTAGGTGTCATAATTCCACAACCATGCTAATATTAATCAGTTAATAATATATATATGAGTAATATATAATATAATAATAATAATAACAGTAATTATATAATAATTTAATGATATTTTAGAGAAAATGCAGTAAAGCAAGTAATACAAATTGCAGAGTGTAATACGTCATTCCCATTAGGATCTTGTCCTTAAAACTTTGCAGAAAGCCAAAAAACAATCTTAATTCATAGTAGGACTCTCCAAAGTTACAATTATAATACTAAATAAACTTGCGAACAGGGATGAAGAAGCAGCAAATATTGCAACAATAAGAAAATAATCTCAAGATGGTTACGTAAAGTGTCAATATGGCTTAACTGAATTTAAGAACGATGCTTGAGGAAGTCTGAAGACTCTTTTGCAATGATAAATTACAGTGTTCAAAAGTAATTCACATCTTTTTTTCCCCTCGAGTCTTAATATGATAAGAACAAATATAAAACTATTGCTCAAAATCTGAATAAGTTTTAAATTAAATTTGTGAAAGTTTTTCTGAATTATTTTTAGTGAAGAGGAGTAGAGTTTGTGTGGGATACATTTTATTGCTTTTATACTTTGGTAGATTGCCACTCTCTCACTACAGAAATGGCTACTTTGATTACTAATGCCACACAGCAAAATAATAATATAATTGTGTTTGTTAAATGTCAGGCAGGTTTTTAGTGTAGATGTGTCATCATTAGTCTGGGGAATGCATCTTTGCGGAGGGAAGGTTTATATATATATATATATATATTATATATAATATATATATATATATAAGGGCGTATATATATAATATTAATATATACAATATATTATATATTATTATAATATATAGTATTATAACTATTATATATTATATTTATATAATTATATATATTAAATATATATAAAAAACTACCATAAATAATAATATAATATAAAATATCGCTAATAATATATAATTAAATATATAATAATATACATATATATATTATATATATATATATATATACTATATATATATATATACACATATAGAGAATAATAACCAAGTGTACACGACCGTGAGGTCCTCTTCTCGCTCTTTTCTGAGATGAAAAGTTCGATGAATAGAATGTACGAAGAACAATTTATAGAATTTACAGATGATTAGGTTTATTATTATTCAAAGATAATGTTGGGAATATTCTAGTCAACAGAACCACAGACATATCAGAGTAATACGGAGACAGTTAGGCTATCTCCGTAAAGAGGAAAATTGTCATAAAGAACGAATAATGCTTGCTTTAGTTAAAACTATTGAGAGGGATTGCGTTATTATTTAACAAATTTTTCTATATAATTTTTTAGCCTTTGGTGATGTTCAGTCTTGAAATCAGTTGTAAGTTACTTATTCACTATAATTAACAAAGTCTGTTACGCACAGGTTTTTGACTGAATATAACCAAGGTGTAAATGACAGATTTCCGAACTTCGAATATTAACCAGAGTGTATCGCACAGGTTTTGACTGATATTAAAGTCTGAAATATTTAAATCTAATTAATTTCTCTTCAAAATATCTGACATAAAAGAATGAAATATTAATTCAATAATAAATAATCTAAGGATTTGCACACGCAGAAAAATTTATAATCTTGTTATTAGATTGATAGAATTGAATATAATATTATAATCATTGGTGGAACAGAAGAAGTTTACAACTATTAATTCCCACTGTATAAGATTTTAAGAATTAAATCATATAAGTACAATGCAAATAAGTTGGACTGTCACACAAACAATCAATAACTAATTCACAGAACAAGAATAATAAGCAAAGTGATAGACACACAAATTTGATTAATTCATGGTCTTAAAAAATCTATATTCGATATGATTATCTACATAAGCTCAGAAAGCTTCATGAAATTCTAATATGATATTCGAGAGTGAACGAAAGTAGTTTCCAAATATTGTACATGTAAGAAGTTAAGGTAAGTATTAGGAAATAGGAGGCTAGATTAACAATATATAATGACTTAATTTTGAATTAATGAATATAGTTTTCTTTCAGGTATCACGAATACAAGAATAATTCAGGATGTGATTATCATTAAGTAAAAATACTATAAATCAGATATTACGAAGATATAAATTAATAACAGTGTTGTTTGTTTAAAAAAGCTTTTACCTACTCTTTATTATATATTATTTTTTAATCATTTTGCTACATTCTTTAAATTAATATTCTTTGCTTAAAAAACTCACGCCTATTTTCTTAAAGGCCTGTTTTTATTCGTTTACCAAGGTTTCTTGAGTGTTTTTATAATTTATTATAACTTTAATATAAGTATATATTTACATCATTATTTTATATAATCAATATTAAATTTATATAATTAATATAAAAATTTAAATCATTATTATTATAATGTTATTAGACTTGACCCAATTAGTTGAATCGCTCATATAAGTTTCAAGAAGGCTTCAGAAAGTGAGTCAATATTACCTATTAATATTTCTGTGACTTAAAATTCCTTAAAACATATATTACATATATATTACAATACTGAACTTGCAATAAACATATTATTAATATTATTGCATTTATTATATATTTTTTCAATTAATTATCATATACTTAAACTAAACACCACATGTAGTTTATAAAATCAATGGTGTATTTATTCCTTGAGAATGGTTTGTGTCTTTTGGTCGTATCCGGAACCTGTCCTTGGATTGTACGCTTGGACTCATGTCTTTTTTCTTCCACTTAATTCAACCCGCACTCATTTTCCACGTGTTAGAGAAGACGGAGTTGTCAGGCAAAAGTGTAGTAAGACGTAGAGAAGTACTCGACTCTTCTTATACTATATATAATACAAATCAAGTGTTTAAGAAATATATTACAATTAATGGTTTACATAGGAGCGGTGTTCAAGAGAAGATAAAGATCTAGCAACGGACTTCTTTCATCTCAAACTCTTGAGTCCCAAATATTGAGTCATGCCTTGATTCTATTCATATCTTTCACCTGATCCGTTCATTGCCCATCTCAAACATTGTACGAATCACAAGTTTGATCTGGATCACGCGGTTCAGGATTACACGATATAGCCGAGTTACCTGAAGCAGTTGAAGTATAACTAGGTATTGAGAAAGCAGTTGATGGATAATTAGGTAAAGTAGACGAATGTACATGAACCAATTGAAGCTAACTACAATGAAGTTTGATAAAGGATTAATTTCAGATTGGGCAATTATTAATATATAGATGAGTTCATGACAGCAGTTGAAGCGTAACTACAGGAAGGTTGAGGTTCCTGTATAGGATATTTTGTGTATGATAATTTGAATCGGGGAAATAATTTGATTGGGAATGCGATGAGAAAGCAACTTGAACGATTACAGACTGCTGGTTATTTCGTGATATATTCACAAAACATTATATATTGAACAACATTATAGAGGAAGGTAATAATTAATTTTGTCATCTATCGATTCCTTTATTATGACTGAACATAGGACGTGTGTCTTTTCTCTATTGCTTTGGATGGATGGTATTGTCTGTGATAAGGTTGATTACCTACAAAGCAATTTATATTATATATTAACAGTAAGTATTTTCCTGCAAGTTTACTAAAAATCACGACGATTTGGTGAAACCGTCCAACAACCATAGGAAGTTCAATATTATATTTCTTTATCAGCCCATATTTACAATGAGGGGTATTGGAGTATCTTCACCAATTTTTCACATGTTTACCATAGACGAATAAAATCAAGAATTAAGTTCCGCGGATAAGCTTTTATCTGTCATGTATATTGTTATTTAAATATAAGACTAAACAGTTTTAACTGTGATGGCGTTGATCTCTCATCTTTTCAGGAGACAGTTCAGGATCATCTAAAGATTTGGTATACTTCTTCCCCCAATCGCGAAGAATACGTTTTTTATTAAAAGCGTGCATATCTTGAATAGGCGGGATAAAGAGGTAAACTTTAGCCTGAGGATTGATCTTTTTGGTTACTTCTGTGATTTTTTCCATTATGTCAGGTATTTTTTCCAAAGATACATCCTTCACGGTTCAAACACCGTGGCTACATCATGGTCAACGTTTTTTAACTCCTTCCTTTGCCAGGCGGTGGTCGTTAGAGCCCATATGATTATGTTTTTGACATCCGGAGTCATTAAAGTTTGAACTCGGGATATACAAGACGAGATTTTACGTCCAGAGGCATAGTCAGCCCGTACGGCTACTCCATGTTGATTTCGGAGATACTTCTTTTGGTTCCGAAATAAGGATTTCAGAGATCCGATGGCCAAAAGCAAAGGCATCTTTGAAAATGTTTGAAAAAATAAATTCCAGGTAGTTATTCAATAATTCTGAAAGCATGCAATATATAATTGTCAATCATACCCACAAAATTTCCAATCATACAATAATAATACATTAAACACTTCACAATCCTCTCACAACAGCTTCCAAAACTATGATACTGTCACGTAACGAAAATATGAAGTAGAGTAAGAACTTAAATTATTTTCTTTCTCCATTTCTCAATTGTACTATTTGATTGTTGAAATCAGAAGTATCATATATTATTGAGAAATCGACTAGTTAAAAAACAAATTTAATTTATTAAATTTCATTAAAATCAGATGAAATGGTAATTAAAGGTATTAAACTAAACTTTTCATAGTATTAAATATCATTGAAAATTACAATAATTGTTCTATCACCGTCAGTAATAGTTGGAAACAAAGACTTTTTTTTGATTAGGACATGGTATACTTTATTTCGAAAATCAAACAAACAATCTAAGAGTCTTTTTCCCTGATATTTGTATTTTCTCATATATCTCATTACTTATCATTGTGTCTAAGTATGCGAAGGGAAATCTACTCAGTTCCAGCTGGATTGATCATTAAACTCCATATCTCCTTCAGAACCAGGAAAATCTGTAAACATTATTTAAAGCCTATACCTTACCGCTTTGCAGGTATTCCATCAATGAACTCGTTTATGAAACGTAGCCTTCTGATAAAGAATGCCTCCATTTATATGCAACAAATATGTGTAAAAGTCACTGCATAGATAATAATACATTATGAATTACAACGGGTTTTCTGATGATTATATCACAATTTACTAGGAATGTAAAACCATACATATATAGTATGCTATGTGAGTATAAATTAACATGGTGGTAACTTAAAGTAGGGAATTCATTTATTAACAACACAGATTGTATTTAATAATATAATATCTTTACTGTTTACATAACTGATTCAGCACATCAAAGATAATTAATAAAGAATCGTTTATACTAGGAGGTTTTTTTTTTCCACACTAGAAAACATACATTCAAACAATTGAAAATATGAAGAATGTTTTTTTTTTTTTTTTTAGAACAATAGTCAGAAGTAAGTTTTGCTTAAGAGATTATAAAGATAGGAATTATAGATTTTTTCGGTAGCTATCTGATTATAAAGTTTTTCAAGATAATTATTTGCCTAAGTATTTTATATTATTTTCAGTCAGTAAGCAAACAAGAACTTTAATTAAATTAAATTGCAAAAATTTCTAAATAGATGATAAGCAAAGCTAACTTTTTATTCTTGAGCTTAATTTTATTATCTCAGGTTAAAATCTATGTAATTTATAATTAGAGAAGAAGTTTTAAAGACTGGTTGTCTCCGTGGCGTATGATAACTCCAGGAAGTTGACATAAACATTTTGGGATTCGGGAACGACTTAAAATCCATAGTGCTAGAGAACAGGTAATTGCATTCTCAGAACTTTCATTTTATATGGCGCAAAGTCAAATTACTATGATTCAATTGGACGTATATCGGATCACACATTACCTCTCCCACTAATTTGAAGTGGAACAATAACCTTAGTTCCGAGACGGTGAAAACATATAAGCTGAGGGGAATATATGAAAAAACTTACTATTTGCGGCTGAACCATAAAACTATCTTTTGAGAACGAGAACTATACAGGCTAAAAAGGTTTGACCATGTCTGGCAAATAACCCACCATTTCTCTCAGACAGATCGTTAATATCCTCGCAGAAAGACGGAAGGAATAGTAAGGTCGATCTCAGAAAAAAGGAAAGTGGATTCGTTAGTATCAACGCTAGATGTTCCAATAATACTTTCCACTGCTGTAGTAACTATGCTATAAGACTCATTATTATTATTATAATCGCAACAGGAGAAGGATGGAAGGAAATTATAAAAAATTAGGTATTTAGAATACATATCAAAATAATCTAAACAGGGGTAAGTATTTCTTCGTGGTTGACCTCCAGGGCACCACTATATTAGGAGAACTAGTATGAATATTTATTAATTATCTCGATACTAGAATCGATCCATCCTCAGTAAACTATATTGGATAGCCAATTTGATCATCGAAGATGATAGGAAAATAGGAAATAAAGAGAGAGCAAAAACCCACAGCAATTGTGACACTGAATTTTTTAAATGCAAGACAACAGAGGAACTGACTCCTCCATACTACTGTTAAGTTTTCTTTTTATAACCAAAAGTGGGCTCTATCAGAGTTTAATTGGCGTTATTTAGTCATTTAGCAGAGATATGATTACAGTTAAGATCCTCAAAATCAGCTTCCCATCGGGATTATCGCATAGTGAAAATAAAAAGGACAAGAAGGACGACTCATAAGAATTAGTTGAATCAGTCTCAGACTCAAGATCGCTGGATTCAGGAGGATTTTATCATCCCATCAACAAACTTTCTCGTCTGAGAAAAATGCATCCTAATTTCTATTATTTTGAGTCAGGTATTTAAGTAAACCGGAATCTCAATCCATTCCCTTAAGTGTGGAAAAATGGACTTTTTGAGTTTTACTGGGATTACTTTGTTTCTTTGTATGCATATGCACTATTATTCGGGTTACGCTACAACATAAAGTGGTCACTCCCACACTATTGATGAACTTAGAGCAGTACTTGGGTCAAGTTCGTATTAATTTATCGATCCTTTTGACCAACTTGAAGGTTTAAAGTAACTGCCCTATTTCCAATATTGTGGAAAAGTGCCTGGAGTATGGAATTTTGTATAATTATCAGAAGGACATTTCAGGCATATGATAAGTATTATTATAGATTAATATGGAGGAGACAATTCTTCATCCCAAGTAGCAGTTGTTCTAGAACTAACATTCAGTAGTTGAATTATAACTTACAGAATTAAATACGTTCAAGACACCGTTATCGAGGGATAAGTGGAGATATTTCCAGACATGTTTATATTTGTGTTTTTGAACCCTGTTGGATATTCTGGAAGTAAATTCAGTTTCCATATCAGTTAATATACGATTTGGAATTTTAGAATATCTGAGAATTGGTGCTCCAGTTCCACCCATCACGGTCAAGCTGGACTTGTTGGCAATGGGAACTACAGACACCAGAATAATGATCAATAAAGATCATACAGTATTTATTTCCCTTAAAAGTTTTTGGAATTGAATCAAATCATGGCCATAAATATAAGGGATATTAACTGTGCAAGATTTTTAAACGATGGTGATAATAATTTGTAGATAAGTTTTTCTGCATCTGGCAAACAGGGCACACGCATACATGGAAATTACTGTAATCAGGGATGACAGAAATGTAAGAATGAGTCAAAATAAGAACTAGACTAGAACTTGAACTGGAGACAACAGAACTATGTGAATTAGTAAGTCCAAGAAATTCAAGCATATAACAAAATTCCCAGACTAATTCTGTATACGAAATGTCATTTTGCAAACCATATTTCATTACGAATGTTTGTATGGGTTAGGAACTTGTTGCCAATATTATACTGTTGTCAAGCATAAAGCTCTTCAAATAATATCAAAGGTACGATCATTATTTTGATCGTGGATCATCAGTAATCGTTAATATTCGTTGACTACCGAAACAGATTTTTCACCTTAAATAGTAGAGGCGTCATTTGACTGGTAAAGTTGAAATTATGCCATTAGGCCCAACCAAAGTCAAGTTTTTTTCCTTGAAGATGAAATCAATTTGTTTTCGGACATGTCAGAGTAATAAGTGATTATCCTAAGGCCAATCTTCAGTATCCATGGGTTTACTCTACGATGTATTCTGGACTTATGAAAAAGCCGAAGGATGGATTACTAACCCATATTAACCAATTATATTTACATTAATGAAGTAGAATTCTTCTTATTTCGAACCACTGATGGCCTTACTCTATGTTTCGGAGCCAAAAGCTTTTGAGTTCCTAGGAAGGAACTATCTCGAGCTTTTAATTACGTCCAGCCACTATCTAAAGGCAATCGTAATGGAGAATCATTATCATTCTAACTTGACACAGACGATCAAGTTCGATATCCCCTGTACAAAGTTAATGGCAACGCCATTGTCTTTCACACATTAGAAATAGGCTTATATGAAATTTACTCTTTCGGGGTTATCCAATAAAAGTTATAGAAGGATCATTCGTTTCCTTATAGAGTCCATTATCAAGGTCCTTTTCACAGATTGAATCTCTGTGGGACTAGTCGTTTAATAACTGACTTTCGGCGACGATTTAGCAACCTCCTTTGCAAACGCCTTCATATGACACTATGCACGTTTACAGCACGGGTAGAAACAAAGAGATTGAGGAGTAAGAAAAATTACATAGTTTATCCTGAAGTGTTAGGGGCCCAAGGAATAAAAAAACGAATAAAAACTCTATTATTCGTCCCTGAAATATTCTTTCGAGGAGTCGTTACATCATCACCGATCTAGAGGGGTGGTTGAGAAAGCACTCATTCCGCGTGGTGACTCTACAAAGGGAATACTATTTCCGGTTATTTACGGGAGAGGATGGAGGGGAATTCCTAGTCTGCAACGATTTAAATTGGCCGTTTTCTTTTGCTATTTATTAATTATCAGACCTCCGGTACTTATAGCATTCTATGCATTCATGCCCTGCTTTCTCAGTAGTACATAAAGTACTCATCGATTCCCCGATCCTGAGAACCCTTTCGATTGGTGTTGCCGATATTTCGGACTCTGGAGTGTCATATTTGAGGGGAATACGACGTGTTGTAGACCATACGACTGCTATTAATTTCTTTCCTGAGCTCGTTACTGACTAGAAAATATGTTGTTAAAGGTTAAATAGAAGACTTAGGTTTACGTGAGCGCTTCTTATTAATAATCGTCCATCCGGAAAGACAGAGTTTATCTGTATCACGACTCAACAGACTCGTTTAAGTCTACCATCTTGTCAGCTTCGAGCGGAATTAACCAGTTGATTGGGTCCGACCTCAACAAGAGGATTAGTTTGGACAAGGAAATTGAAAAAGGTTATCTCTGTCCAAGAATCAGCGAATTCACGATATTTTCGCCACGAAGCTCGACTATACTCAATCCATCATTTTAATATTTGACGGACACATTCAATATTTGGAGCACTACAAGGAAAGCGTTCTTAAGGGAATCCGTGATCTCATATCATGTCATGAATCTTGCTACTGCTTCAACGAGGCAAACATTTTGATGTTCTCATTAGGGTATCGGTGAGCGGCATGTCGATGAAAGCGATTTCTTTTTCTTTCTTTCTATCTAGATACACTAACAAAGATTATCCCGTACACGAGAAATATCAACGATTAATCTTTTAATAATTTCTCGGTAGATTTTGAATTTTCCTTACCAGTGCCGACCAAGTAGTCCTTAAACATTGTGATTGGCGTTTGGGTATGATAAACTACAAAGCCATCAAATCAAGCCAGGTAGATACAAAGATTTGTTCCGATTTACCATATTTGAATTTTCAGATCCTACAACTTCTAGTTTCCTAGAGTTCATTGAATAACTGGGTAAGATCCAATGGCTTCCTCCAGCATATCAAGTTCGTTTCATGTCTGGGTTCCTGATACATAAAGGTTCATCGTCGTCAGAATACGACGTTCAAATCGTTCTGAGAATATCCTTGTGATTATACAACCAAATAGACACTAGGGTCAGTTGATAACATCTGGTGCTCGGATATTGATCTTCTAAATATTTGTTCTCGTTTAGGCTGTATCAATTTATTATACTTTTTCGAAAGTCAGCCTCACTCTATTTACAGGATAGAAATTCCCTATTGCTCTACCATCAATCGATTTCTAAATAGAGACTTTGGTGAATTATAGTAATTTCCTGGGGATATATAATCATGACGGAAGATTGGGATTAGGAAAGTTTGAGATTTTAGGAAGAAAATTATGACGAATACACAATTCCTTACATAAATCAGCATTTACAAGAATTAAGAATAGTATTAAAAGTTACGATTTGAAAATGAATATTAGAATTAGAAGAATTTGTTTCTAGAATTTTCTACATAAGGGTGGATTATTATAAGCTTGATCTGGTTGATAGATTGGGAACTAAGGAAGGTTTATTCACGATCATAAAAAAGTGGTATTTTTATTCTTTGCAAATTATGGGAATCGAAGCTCAGAGGGGATATCTTTGTCTCGATTCAAGAACTTCTGTGTTAGCTACTGACCGATATTTTACATTAGCCCTTTATTTCACTTATACTGAGATTTGGGATTTAGTTAATAAAGAGTACTCATTAATGGTCTCAGTGAAAAGGTTATCAAGTGGAACTGATTTTAAGTTCAGTAATTGACAAGTTAAATTTAAGTCAGATTTGGGAACAAGTTTGTCAGATGTTGCAATTTCTACCCTGTCTGTATTTTCAGTTCATTCACATAACATTCTTATTTTATTTTTATTAGGATCATCACGCGACGTTGTTCTATCCTGGCTTAGCAATAGCTGCAAGAGAGGGATCGAAGTCCAAAGCCTCTTGGCTATTATCACCTGTACTTGTTTCCAAGTCTTTTTGTGGAGGTTTTTCTGAATTTTTTAAGTTTTAAAGAAGTATTTTCAAAAGATTGGCAGGTTATTATACTTTCGAATCTGTCATTGTAAAAAAAAAGAGAAAAAGATTTCCGACTCGAAAGTACTTGAGAGAAAATCGATGATATTTCAAATAATTCGTGGGTGAGCGAGAGTCATAAAATCTAGTGATGCAAGCGCAGGAAATCCAGAGTCCATGTCGGCTGCGCCCTTTAATTATATTTATAGTGGCGGATAGGAAGTACGCTGGGATCAACAAGTGTAACCGACGGTGAGGTACCTCTCCGTTTGGAATGAGTTGGTTGATGAATAGAAAATAAAGTCATGTGACAAGAAAATATAAGTTCTAAGTTTCTAACAAGGGAACAATGTCCTGTCCTGGGAATTACGTGTTAAAAGGGTATTAACGGAGCAGGGTTAGGGCTATCCTCTGGTAACGTAAGGAAATATTGTCATTAAAGACTACGTGGCCTGCTTGACTTGTATGACATCTGAGAGATTGTGATCATTAATTAATCATTTTCTATATAATCTTGCAGTGTCGATAGTGTGAACCCTGTGTAAGTATATTATTCACTATATTACAAGTTGTTACTGCACGGTTTTGACTGATATATTAAAACAAGGTGTCATGCACAGTTTCGACTGATATTCAAACAGGTGTCTGCACAGGTTTTGACTGAATATTAAAGTTAAATTAAATCTATATTATATTTCATAATCTTTAATGAGAATAAATAATTAATCAAAGTAAATAAAGGGTATTTATTAAACGAGAAAAGTTCTATCTTTAATTTATGTTTTAATATATAAATATTATAGTTGGTGGAAGAAGAAGTTTAACAAACAATAATCCCTGTTAAGGATTTAAGTAGATTTTAAAATAAGGTATATTATACCAATGAATAAGTTATGGCGCCAAACAAACAAATCAATAATAATTCACAGAACAAGATAAAAACAGAAGTGATAACTCACCAAATATTGATTATTTCATTCTTAAAATCTAATTCCTTGGAATGAAATTCCCGACCCTGAGATCCTTTCAAATCTTTAACATTTAAATAATACTTGTGACGAAAGTAGTTTAAATATTGTTCATCTAAGAGTTAAGGTATATTGGAATAGAGGCTAGATTAACAATATGATGACTTAGCTCTGAGTTAATGAATAATAATTTTTCTTTCAGGTATCACGATCCAAGAATGAATTTCAGGATATGAATCCAACATATGAATCCTGCATATGAATCCAACCTATGAGGCCTGTAAATAGTAATTTAACATGTTGTTTGTTTTAAAATGCTTTTACTTCTTATTATTATTATGACTGTATAATTTGTTACATTTAAATTTACATATTTCATTTAATTAAAAACTCACCCTATTTTCTAAAGGGCCTGTTTATTTCTTTACCCAAAGGTTTTGATAACAGATCGTTTGATAACATTTGGCAAACTGTAAATGTTTGGTTAATTTGAACATTATTTATCATCCATATTATTTATATACATTAATCAATAGTATTATAATTCATTATAATATATGTAGACATGACATCAAAATGCAATCCTCATATAAGGTCTTCAAGAAAAGCTTTCAGAAAGTGAGTCACAATATTAATCTACTATTTTCTTATTTACAGATTTCCTTAAAACAATGTTTACAAAATATTACAATACTAGAAAGAAAAGAAACATATTATAATATAGTGCAAATTACACAGGTTTTTCAATAATTAATCCATATATACTTAAAACTTAACCACACATTGAGATTTATAAACCCATGGTTGTATTTTCCATTCTGAAATGGTTTCTGCATTATTAATCTTTCCAGTTAACTATTACCTCCATCATTATCTCCTCGTATATAGTTTACAGATAAAATGGGCCGACCCCCTGTACGACTCCGCCTTCTCCAAAACAAAAGCATTTAGCTGGGAAAAAATTAGCAAATATTTTCCCGTAACCAAACTCAGCCCATATAATAGGTTAAATAAAAAAACTCAAAACTTCCCTCAAGATACAACCTCCTCTCCTTTCAAACCCAAATGATTCAGAGACATCAAAACACTAAAAAAATTCCGCACACAGATCCAGATTCATATCAAACTTCACCTGAAACAACCTAGGAAGTAAATAGCAATTCTCCTCATCACAAAATCGTTAACAAATCTTGGAAACTCAATATTCCCCCAATCTGAAAACAAGCATTCATTGTTCATCCAAATTAAACCCAAAAAGTACCATTCCCATTGTCACTTCAGAACAATGCTTTTCATCTTTATCTGTAAACTGCTGAGAAATAATATTAACAAATTATCCCCATCACCTCCCCAGAATTCTCAACCGGATTTAAAAACATCATTCACAACAACAGCCTCATGTCTCACATATTATATAATGTTCAACCAATACCCATCACATCAGACCCAATATTAGATCATCGAATTAAAAGCATTTGCACTTCCACATACTCCTTATACATAATCTTCAAATCCGCCCATAGAATACAACCATAAAAAGTGGCTCTCACAAACTTCTCACATAAAGCCAAAGTCTCCATCAAAAACCTCACATCCATACTGTCGAATTTCTGCTCACGTATTTTCTGTGGTGTGTGTGCTTTATTTGTAGTTGTACAATACTCCATTAAAGTACTAAACGGGTACCCAAGGCAACATTCTTCTCATTCCTTCATCTCTTAACAGCATATCCACCCAATCCACCAATCCCAAACTATTACTTACGCAGACGATATCAGTCTTATTTGCCCAACGATCCCTTGTGAACACAGCCACCCAGCACACCCCAGAATACCTACAATTATTAGAAAATTTCGTTATGCACCATAGATGATAGCATCCCCCCTTATATCCTCCATTACCCTCCTAACCACAATACCGCCACTATACACCATTCATCTATTACCTTTGCTAAACCATACACATATAAATAAAACCAAAAATATTAGGATCTTCGACAACAATTGACTTTTCTCCCAACATCGAACAAATTATTCTCAACCCAAAAGCATTAAACACCCTGAACCTTCTCCTCAACCACTTCAGTGACAGTAAAAAACTTACACAATACATAAACTCTTCAGACAATATAAAACTAAGCCATCCCGCATTGTCAGCACTATCACAATCCACATTAACAAAATACAAGTTAACAAACACTTGCCTAGAAAATAGGATGTACTAAACAACCCATCTCCAATTTTCATGAGGAGACACATATTTTCCCATGCCTCACTTAAATGGTAGGACAACAATTTTTTCCTGAAAACTTTCTACCCTCATCCATCAAAAATTCCCCTCTCTCACCACTAAACGTAAATGAATTACAAACATTCCACTCTCCCAAACAGTCTTGCTCACTCACATCATCACAATTACTAACACATATCTACAAACCGCCCAATAACAGTCTAATAACACCTCATCCAAATCTCCATACAAAGATAACTTGTCCAAGTAGACCAAATTAACTTTCGTCCGGAGAAGATCAGGTAAACACCAAATGCTAATGCATAATTCAGATTCAACTTGACAATGTTTTCCCATCTGCATAAATGTCTATATTCCCCAGGACTCAAGGCAACTTCCTTTGGAGTAACCTGCCTCACGCCCCCGTACACTTGCTGTATTCTTTCGACCTGTGGATACCCAAGACAGT